>VXBQ01000392.1:213168-231490 GCA_013400175.1 Phainopepla nitens | reverse complement strand
GGTCCTGGCTGATGGCAAGTGAATGTGAGCCAGCAGTGCCCTGGCAGCCAGGAGGGCCAGCTGTGTCCTGAGGTGCATCAGGCACAGCATCAGCAGCTGGGCAAAGGAGGGGATTGTTCTGCTCTGCTCTGCATTGGTGCAGCCTCACCTCAAGTGCTGAGGGCAGTTCTGGGTGCAACAATATACGAAAGATACAAAACTCTTAGAGAGCATCCAAAGAAGGGCAACCAAGATGGTGAAGGGGCTGGAGGGGAAGCTGAACGAGCAGCTGAGGTCACCCTGTCTGTCCAGCCTGGAGGAGACTGAGGGGAGTTCTCATTGCCATACTGAACACCCTCAAAAGGGAAGGTAGAGAGGCAGGGGCTGATCTGTTCTGTGGTGGCCAGTGACAGGACCCAAGGGAAGAGTGAGTCAGGGGAGGGTTAGACTACATACATATGTAGTTCATATATGTGTGTGTGTGTATGTATATATATATACACACATATTATACATAATTAGACACTTTGAAATGACACACAGCAAACCATTAGTAAATTACTTCCTCCAAAATCCTCCGTTAGTTCTCTGAGTGGCAAAAACATGCACCACAGGTGATTTTAGCCTACCATCCATTTCTGGATATGAGCCCATTTTCTATCATATGAATCCTGAGAAAACTACAAAATGTAAAAAGAAAACCGAAGAAAACATTTACAATATAAATTATAGTCACCACACAAGCCCGGATTCCTAAATTGAAAACTCAGAAAGATCTACATTAATTACCATGTAATCTTCAGAATAGTAGCAGATATCTACAGCAGCTCAAAAACTAAAACTGTGGCACAATGAGAGCCATATAAAATCAAGGCAAAAAAAGTTTTGCATACTTCGCTTATTACCACGGAGAAAAAAAAAATGCACAACAATGAAATGTGATCATTATGTGGATTTGAGTGTAATCATGATAAATAATAAATTCTAAACGTTTTACAGGCAATGTCAAAACCTGAATTAAATGCAACAATTATGCAATAACCAGATTGCTGAAAACCTAGTTTCCAGTATTTTTTTCTGAAGAAATGCAAACTTTTTTAGGAGAAACATGTGGAGCAACACACAACTGTATGTGTAAATATTACTCCATTTTAACATTTTTTAAAAATAAAGATCTTGACAACAGGTATTTACCGTGAATCCTTTCAGTATAATCCAACCCTAATGCTGGAAATACCCACACAAAATTGAATTACACTAAGAGACAAAATCTTGCGGAAATGCAGAAATGAAATACATTATGAATTTCTGTAAAGGTTTACAATAATTCCTGGTGAGTCACAGTACCTCTTTTTGCTGTCGCTCCAGCTCTCTCATACGTATATCTCTTGCTTCTGCTCGAGCTGCTCGTTTTGCTGCAAGTCTGGCTTCTGCCTACAAGTACAAGGAAAATAACTGAAGTTTAAAAAAAGTTTTTTGAAAAATGGTTTGAGTACTCAATATCTTCACAATTACACATTAAGATGTTAACATCATAATATATGGAAGTAATAAACAATGAGACTTCAAAAAGAATGTGTACCTAACTCTTTAAGGACAGCACTGCTAGTCGAAAGAATCAGATGTTAATTTAAAAAGGCATATAATGACTTGGGTGTGAAGGGACCTTAAAAGATCAGCTAGCTCCAATGCCCAGAGCAGGTGCCATCAACTAAACCAGGCTGTTCAGCGCCCCATCCAACCTGGCCTTGAACAGTTCCAGGGATGAGACATCCAAAACTTCTCAGGCCAACCTGTTCCAGTGCCTCACTACTTCCCTAGTAAGAATTTCCTCCTAACATCTTATCTAAACCTACTCTCTTTTAGCTTAAAATCATACAAATAATACATTCCCCCATGTCCTAATGCTATCTGCCTGTGTAAATACAGTCACCCTCCTTGGTTTTCATTAGCCCCTTTCAGGTACTGGAAGGTTGCAGGGAGGTCTCCCCAAATCCATCTCTTCTCCAGGCTGAACAATCCCAGCTTTCCCAGCCTGTCTTCATAGGTGAGGTGCTCCACTCCTCTGAGCGTATTTGTGGCCATCAGCAAGATCTTCTCCCAGCCTGGACTCACATCTGAAGCTGCCCTGTCCAGTATGTTGCACTTGTTGAACTTCAAGAGGGCCAAATTTTGTCCAGGTGGCCCTGGATGGCATCCCATCCTTCTCGTGTGCCAACTGCATCCCTCTGCTTCACAGATCTGCAAACTTGCCAAGGGTACACTCAATCCCACTGACAGTGTCATTGGTAAAGGTATTAAAGAGCCCTGGGAATATGAGGGAATAAATTTTGCCTTATAGATAAAGCTTGAGGAAAACATAAGCTCAGTTTTTTCATGTTTGAATTATGAGTTGACAAAAATTCTCTCAAATTCTTTAAATATTAAACCAATGAAGACAGGTTTTCCACCAAAGATTCCAGTTTTCTATGTAATGTTAATTAAAATATTTTGAGAATCAGCAACAGCTAAAAACTCAGAACTCCTAACAACAAACCAATTACAGAAGTTGTTAAAATGCAACATCCAATTGATTTTTGCTTTTGATTAAAGATAGGGTTTTCCCTGCTTTTGCCACTGTCACTGCAAATGTTTATGTAGAACACTGAAAATCTATAGGACTCGTTACTGTGCTACAGGAAAACAAAACAGGTACATACCTTGGGAGTTTAACTGCAAATTATGATTTAACTACAGGCACAAAAATACCTTATCAAATAATGACAAGACAGAAGGCAGACTCACTATAGCTTTATTACTCCAAATACTTTGTCTGAACTCCAAATGACTCATGAAGACTTTTTTTTTTTTCTATATTTTGCATATGCAGATAAAACAATTCCAAGACTGTGTCAACACTCCTGACTGCCATAACACAATCCTTTTTCAAAGCAGCATAAAGCTACTCTTGTTTCTACCTGATGACAACACACAAGTAAAGCAGGCAAGTTGCCATGCAACAGGAAGCACTTCCATTTGGAGCCCATTATCGCTCTGTCCCATGTAAGCTGTCACACAGACAGGTATGCAGCACGGAAAGAAAAAGTGCTCAAAGGGCTGATATGCTTGGGCATAGTTATGTCTATAAAATAGCAGATATATGCATTTGGCCTTTATGCTGTGGCAAAGCTTTACTGGTAAAGATGTCAAGTTAATTGGTTTACTGATTCATGTTAAAAATCAATTCACATTTCACCACTCTCTCCTAGTCCTACATCTAACTTTAAATTCCTACAGTTAAAGGGAAGCTCCATTTCTTCCAATTTGCTAAACCCTTGATAAAACATAAGTGAATTTACAAATATTTGTCATTAAATGGGTGCCTGAAATTGAAGAAAAAGAAAATCTTTTTAGAGATTTTTATTTTTGAAGAAATGGTGTAATACTACATTAATTTTTAATCTGAGCAACTAGATTCCTCTAAACAGCACAAAATCTCAAAAAAGCCAAAAAACTTGGAAAATTAATTAAAGGGACAGTTCTCAGGCTTCCTTCACCATACTTCAGAGTAAGAGACAAATTACAGTACCATTAGAAAGGCCATAATACCAAGTAATTCTTAATTCTCAGCAGATCTGTTAGAGCACAGGCCTCATGCTATTGATGCAGCAGTCACACAAGTCTTCATAGCTATGTTATTGAAATTCAAAATTAACAATAATAAACAACCATAATTCAAAAGGACATAGTTTTCTTCCTGAGTGCTGCTATTTACTCTGCTGCCTTACTGCAGCTTACTACTCTTACTCACAAACAGTTGTGAAACAAATTACCACCAACAAATCCTTAGCAAAAAATTTCATCAACTACATTGAAATAAAGCCTTTGAATATGTGCTAAGGAAAATGTAGAGCCACAACAGCTTTGGATAAAGTTTGGACTATAGAAGCAGCACAGAAACACTACACTACTTGGCTTTATTTTTTTTTAATAAACGAGCAAAAATAGAGGCAGTCATGTTATCAAGCTTTTCAATTCAACTAGTATTTGATTTGAGAAAGCATACCAAATACATGAATATTCCTTGCTCATAGTAATAGCCAATACAGATTGCTTTCTACAGCCTGCATGAAACAAAGTCCACTCTTAGATGGCCACTACAGTCTTGATTTCCATTTCACTGGTCATTATTCTCTATACAGTCTTTAGACCAGACACACATTAATAAAATATATTATGATAAATATCCATTGGAATATAATCTAATTGAAGTATAGCTTATTAAAAAGTGATATACCAAGTTTCTATTTTTAAGTAAAAATTCAACTGTGTGTTGTCCAAGATCTAGTAACTCTGACACTATTTCAGAAGCTTCCTAAGGGAACTTTCAACTGACAAAAAGAAATGGGATAGCTGAATTTTCTTGAAGACTTTAACTGCAAAAAAGATATGAGGTATTTCAACCTGGTACACTTGCGCTGGTGGCTTAAATGAAGGAATGTTATAAAACCTGGAGGGCAAACAGCCATTAGGTAAAGATACAATAATTCAGCATGGAATTTATTCAGAGAATTGATAAAAAAGGACATAGAAGACTACAAAGGAGATCTTTGTAACAAAAAAAAAATGGATAGAAAAACAATGAAGAGGTCCTTGAGACTTTTTGCTTGGGTAAGAAACAAGGACTAATTAATAAATTATTAATTTTTAACTAAATCTCCAAATTCTCTTTTGTATATAAACACACATACTATTCATATTTACCTTCTACTCTAGGAAAAATTTGTGTTTTTCAACCAATCCTGTATTTCTTTGGGTACTAGCTCTGGTCTAAGTAACAAAACAAAGTTTGAACTCAGTTGTTGACCACTGAGTTCTGGAATTCCTCATTTCAAAATAGATACCAAAAACCATTACATGAACAAAAAAAAAAAAAGGGAAAAAAAAAAAAAAAAAGGGAAAAAAAAAAAAAAAAAAAAAAAAAAAAAGGAAAAAAAAAAAAAAAAAAAAAAAAAAAAAAGAAAAAAAAAAGGGAAAAAAAAAAAGAAAGCAGTGTTTCCTTGTACCTGCATAAAAAGCAGTTCATTCTAGAAGATGATTATCCTGGCTGTTTTCAAGCAGTTAAGCAGTACCTTACAGCAGTATTCACTCTGATTGGTTTATTTTTTCCTGATTTTCATCTAAAAACCAATTATTATAAGCTAATTATAGTCATTTAGAAAGCCATCTTTACTTCTTCCAATTTTTACATCTTTGTTTCTAAATACGTATTCTACCACAGTCTTTTGAAAACTTTTATCTCAACTTTGAGGGGTAACATGTAGTTCTTCAGTTAAATCAAAGATATTTTTGGCAGGAAAGAAAGAAGAAAAAGAATATGAGACTTTAACTTGAATGCCTTTGTAAAGATGGAGTCTGGAGTCTTTCCTTTCTGATGTATTTTTCTTAGTCTCTTCATAGCAACAACCATGTCCTTCCCCAGGTAAGCAGAATGATATTAACACAGAATTGATAAGGAAGAGGCTTCCCTCCATGCTGAGCAAGGAGAAGCAAAACATCTATCTGCACAGCATAGACAGGCATCTTCTTCCTTCCCTTGCCTGCAAGAAGGAATTCACTAGAAAACAGTATTCAGCATAAAAGCTTCATAAGGTTAAAATATAGTCTATCCTAAAATGTTATTCACCTCTGAAAAAATTAGAATTATTTTGTCATCATGGGCTGATGTATATATGATGTATATACACAACACAGAACTCGTTTCCCTCTCTGCCAAGGGGAACGCTGTCCTGCAGTTTCCAGCGCAGGAGGCCCGGCTAAGGAGCATTTCACTGCTTCCAGCAGACGGCAGCGGTGAGGCCCCGACTGTCCCTGCTGCGGGATCCGCTGCTGCCTGCGCGCAGCAGCACTGGGACACCCCGCCAGCTCCGGCCAAGCATCAGGGCGAGCGCTTTGAAAAGCTTCACCGTAATGCTTAATAGATAACTGCTATGATATAATAATATAGCAACTAATATAGCAACTTAATTTCATCCTTTCTCATTAAGCAAACAAAGGATTCTGTGTCCATGGCAGGGGGCTGGAATTAGATGATCTGTAAGGTGCCTTTCACTCCAAACCATTCTAGGATTCCTTCTGCTGCTCAATTCTTCTGTATTCTTATTCCCATGCTTTTTGCCCTTATCTCCATACTGTCTCATGAAATTAAGGCTATACCATCACTTATGTGCCATAAGTATTTCTTATACCTCCTCAGAAATCTCTCTTTTCTACTTACTACTGATGTCTCTGCCCAAGTTGTCTACAAACAACAAAAGCTTACATTTTAACATGACTTAAAGTTTTAAGAGTCTTTACTTCTTTTGTCTCATTATTTTTCCATTTATTGTACAGATTCATATATATATTATATATATTATAAAATCTCTAGAATATCTTATATCCTATAAAATCTAACCACTATTAAAAACAGAAGCAAACAAGACTTTCAATTAATACTAAGGCAGAATTAGCCAATTGAAAAATATTTAGTGATCTCTTACTAAAACAAATAAAAAACCACCTAGGCACCTACAAAGACAATATCCATGAGGATGGAATTTTTTGGGACTTGGCTTGTTTTCTTAACAGAAGCTGAACCTACATGAAGAGAAAAACATGTACTAAACTTTAAATAGATTCATATGACAGACTGTTAGCTGTTTCTAAATTCATGATATAGCCCTCAAACATTTAAAAATATCCAACTCAGCTTTTTCTACCATGGCAATTCAGTAGCCTTACATCTTTATAAATTAAGACCAACTGCACTCTACTCAAAGTTGAGCAACTACAACGTGAGTTTTAAGTCAAAATTAATCTATGCTCTCCCACGAGAAAACACCGTAAGAGTTTTCCATGCTCTTGCTGTAATAGTGAAAATAGTCATGAGAACAGTTCCTGAAAAAAACCCACCAAGCCAAAACACAGAGACAACATTCTACAAGGCAGAAGTCCAGTGAACACTGTTGCGATGTTGCTTATCCACAACCCCTAGT
Organism: Phainopepla nitens; assembly: GCA_013400175.1. NCBI lineage: Eukaryota > Metazoa > Chordata > Aves > Passeriformes > Bombycillidae > Phainopepla > Phainopepla nitens. The sequence goes on along the minus strand of VXBQ01000392.1, from coordinate 224,495 downwards.
TGTTTGTCATCTGGTTATACAGCCCTGAAGAATGCAAGAGACGCTGATGGTAACACCAAAAAAAAGGCCATGAATGGTAAATCCTGATTGTGCCTTCAAACTCCTGTTTAGCAGGTCAAGGATGGTGAGAGGACACGTGTCAGACTCTTCTCACTCTCTGTCGTGGCATTTATTGTATCTGAGCATAAACCAGAGGCAATGCAAGAACACAGAAGTGACTGAAACCTCTGTTCTCACATAATCAGACTGGTTTTGGAGAAAGAGGTCTCACATAATCCTAAAAGATGGTGATGACAGGTTACTGCTAAATATTTAAAATGAACAATTTGTCTGCAAACTACAAAGACAAGTGAATCAGTGAAGCACAACTCAGCCAAAGATATTCTGTCCACAAAAGAATTTAATAAGCACAGAATTCCCACAACAAACACACAGGGAAAACATCTTGAGATCATATCAGCTGTATTCAACATAGACTGTGAACATAACCTTCAGAGTAAGAACCTCAGTTTTCATTTATCTATTTATGTGGGAATCCTTTTTGTTTAAGAAATGAGAATATAATGTTGCCAGGAGCCTGAAGTTACACTAGACAATCACTGCCTGTACTTTGGGAACCTCGAACTTTGCACAAGATACATGAAACTGTCTTCTACACCAGGTGACTTATTCTTTGTCAATCTGAGAAAGCCAACAGTTTCAGAATCCATTACAAAAGCTAGAGAAAGAACCAAAAGGTCATACAAAGGAACTCTATGTTTTCAGGAGATAGGCTTTTTTTTTTTCTTTTAAGAGATAAGCTGACTTCAAGTTAACCTTGCTATAATTAGAATACCCTCGCCACTACTCCACTTTAATGTAGCTGGGTGCTTTTACACCCACAGTTCCCTTATTTCCTTGCAGGGAACACATGGACAATATATCTACACCTGCTCCTGCAGCTTTTGAAAAAAGCATGATAAACTGTTGTACCAAGATAAGACTGCCAAACTGATCAACTGCAAGTGATTTTACTTGAGACACTGTGAAATAAGGAGAGTGCATTGCTTCCAGGAAAGGATGCACAGACAGATCCCTGTCCCTGGATATGTATATCACCTTTACTCTTCCTCAGTTCCAGTGAGCAAGGAAATTCAGTGCCAGCAAGAATAATACACCATAGTATAAAAAGTAGGTCCCTAAGAAAGAGGTTTAGTAACTCAAAAGTTCATGGAATATGGCAGAAATTCACTCCAGTGTTGATGCTTTAGCATGTTTGTGCGTAACAAAGTGACACTGTAAAAATGCTTGTCTCAAGGCATTGTCCCACATCAAGGAAAAGATGTGGAAGAGCTCTCTACATAACAGAAGTTAAGCACAAGAAATAAAGGGAAGGGGACAACTAACAGAAAAATGTTTTCCGATGCAGAGCAAAGATGGAAAAAAATTGAAGAAATATCGAAGAAGCAGCAGTCTGCCCAGACATCTCAGATCCTACAACAGTTCCCTTATCTTCCATTAAATATTTTCATATAAAATGACATCAGATTCAACCAGTGCAGAAAAATTACTATATGGAAATGAGCTGAGTGGATCAATGCCAAAGAATTCTTTAAACCAAATTGACCAGAAAGCAATGTTTACTGGTACTAAAAGGAAGATACCTTTTTTTTTTTACACACACCACAGAACAAGGAAATCACAATTTTGTCAAATTAAAAGTGGTAACAAGAACAACAGTTTCTAAAATCTGAACTTTTAGAGGAAAACCACCCTGCATTGTCATACTATATTAATTTTACTAGAGTTCTTTGTATTACAAATTCCAGTACTTCCTAGTGCCATTTTGTGATTGCTCGGAATCCTAGAGCACTTTTATGCAGTCTCACCACACAGATCAGCCTGAGTGCAGCCTTTTGTTTCTGCATATTCTGTTTACCATCTCTTAATACCTACAACACCTTTAGGAAGATTTTCCACAACAGACACATGGATTACAGGACTCAATTCAATTCTAGTAAGTAATGTCTTCTAAAAAGGTAGAATATAAGAGCACAAAGCCCAACAGTAATTTTAAGTAAGATAATATGCATTGCATCTTGCTACTGAGATCCTTCTCTAGGTTAAACAACAAGTGGATGTTATGGAATCATGCATATACTCAAAGAAATTTAGGGCCATATTCTTTTCTTTTTTATTGACTGTTTTCCCCAAAAAATAAGAGATGGAAGTTGATGAGTAGGATCATACATGATCCAGAGTCCCACAGAAGTTGACTGTTAAGAGTGAGACCTTCCATTAGAATTAGAACGTGACTGCCAACATGACTTTTAGTTGGCAACTTTCTGAAAAGTTTTGGTTTTTTTTACTGACAAAGTATATCTTTTGCCTACAGTCTATGATAGATGCACTTGAAAATGCCTAAAGAAGCTTTCTCTTCAGAGATCTATCACCTACCTATTTTGTCTTACATACACATATACGGACAAATATTTACATTACAAAGCCAGTTAGAATCTGCATTTTGCACTCATTTATGTCAGCTAGGGCAAGCAGCTTTGTAGATAGCTAGTCCCAAAGAACCTGGAACCACCTGTATACAAACAGTATGAAGGCTTTTGTTCCCTAGTCACAGCACTTCCACCTAGAAAAACTCTGGTCCCAACAGGCATCTCTAAGCCTTTAAATTCCAACTTCTTATATCCGGTGGGATAAAATTCCCCTTTGTATCAACTTCTTGTTAATTGCACTTTTCACTGGTTATCTCCAGCCCTCTTTTTTGTTTTGGTGGTGAAATTCCTGGTACAGTGTATATACTAGACTTATTTGGAAAGAAATGTGACTTCTTACATTTGAAAGAGATTCTATTACAAATATATTTTAATAACAACTACTACACATTCAACACTAATAAACTATACTTACCATCTTAAGAATAGTGCACACTGTAATAGGATAAAGGCATATGTTTTTTAGTTTTACACTTGAGATAGTACCTGGATTTTTCATTTATCTTTAAGCATGTAAGTATCTGTAGAAATAGCTGCTAAGCTTCAGTGTAAATCTGTGAAGTTACACTAGTCATACAGTCAATATCTCACTATTCTGACATTTCAGTTTAATGTGATTTTTGATTAGTAATTCTCTTAGCTTGTATTAATTGTCATATTTTTGGCTAATTAAACTTTTTTATGCCCATCTTAAAGAAATTAACTCTTTCTGGATAATGAGATTACTTTCATTCCTATTTCTGAACTCAAGACACTTTAAAAATAGCAAACCTCTCTGGCAATGTTGCTTAGAGCTTCATCTTCTGCAGAAAATCTGTCTTTCACTGGAGTTCTCTTCCGTCCTGATCCAGGAGTTCCCATTTTTACTCTCCGAATCTGTATTGGAAAACACAGACAGGACAAAGCTCAGTTTTAAGTAAGATCTGGAATTAAAAACAATCAACCAACCTAACACTCCAACATGTCCTAAGTTTTCCAATCTTCAGCTACATAATACTCAAGAAATCTACATTCAATTGGCATATAATGGTAAAACTTTATCACAAAAGCTTGTGGCAGCTTTACAGAACAGCACTGCATCCTTCAAGGTGCACATATAAAATTTTTCACATATTAAATAATTTTTTTTTCCATCAATTTACCTACAGCTTCAAAGTCAGGCACAACTGTAAAAACAAAACTGGCTCAAAAAGTACACCTCTGTTGTCTGTCAATTAACATAACTGCTAAAAAGATATGTCCTTTTAAGTTATGAATGTGAAAAAAAACCCTGTAGACAACATAGTGTTCAAGAATTGAATTTACATGACCATTAGAGTTCTCCTCAAAACAGAAAAGACTCAGCAGACAAACTTTACTAAGCATCCAAGTAGGCAGATGTGGCTGATTCACATTTTAACGCAGCTGTTCTCATGCAGTTGCAACTGAACTGCTGTCTTCTAAAGCAGAAGTTTTACTATAGCAGAAATAAAGACATCTTTATGCAAATAAAACCCATTCGTTCGCCTACAAGAACAAGATTTTCAAATTGGGAAATAAAGAGAGAAACATACTACCATCATATACCCAGAATATATAAGATACCCTCTTACTTTTCCTCCAGAAACCTCTTATGAATTGCAAGCATATAAAAATGACCAACTAAACAAAACAGAGCCCATATAACCACAATCAGAAAAATGTTACACACAAAAAAAACCCCAAAACCAAAAAAAACCCCACCAAACCCAAAACCAAACCTCAATATATTAGTTTTTTTCAAATATCTAAAGAAACTCTACTTCCAGACACCCAGGTCCTCCCAAATGTCAGACTAGAATTTGGTGGTAGTCCAGCTATTTGACAAGGTAAGTATCCTATACAGGACTTGAGAAAACACCTGTGCTTGTAATAAAATTTCTATTTGCAGGAAGAAGAGATCTAAAAGGTAACTAGTATTGGCTGTCCTTTTGAAACTGAACTGCTACAAAAACTCAGTAATTTATTAAAATTTAGTCAAAGGGGAAGGAGGAAAAAACCCCAAAGGGACAGGTATTTTTGTACAAGCAGTTTTTACTTTATTACTTTTGCACAGCAATCACAAACCCAAAATATATTGGGAGTATTTTCTGGCACTCAAAGGCACCAAGCAGAATCACAGGACTTTTCTTTTTCTCTTATATTTCAGCTTCTACACCTTTTCACCACCCTTCCCTTAATAACTTACTAAACCACTACTGCTTTCTTTTTCTTGCAAGCAAGATTTTTTACTCTGCTTCAAATTTTAAAGGTATTTTACTATTCATTACCTGCTCAGTATTGTCACTGCTAATCTGTTTGGTAAGAGTTTGTATTTTTAGTCTTAAAAACAAGCAAGTAAACTTATGTCCTGCACTCAGGCAAATTTAGATAAATATATGCACAAACAGTTTGGAGATCTCCGTGGCAAAGGTTTAATCTCAGAGCTACAGGTTGCTGCCCACATTCTGAATGTCTCAAAAAATCTGCATCTTTTTGCAGTAATTCTTACTGGTTGACTTCAAACATTAAAAGCAGATAGGGCCCAAACTAGAAGTTACATGAACACAAAATAATACTACCCCTACTACAGAAGGTTTTAACAACATTACACACTAGCCACAAGAAAAAAACATGAAATGTTTATTACAATAAATGGGTTCATGTAAGAACAGAAATTCAATCTACTAAGTCACTAAGCATGAAATTATTTTAATTGACACATGAAAGGCCATATTTCTTTAAAAAGTATTTACCACATAAGTAAAAACTGAAGAATTACTGCACATACCATAGACCTGAACTGCATTTGCTAACATCCTTTAAACAACGTACCATTTCTAATAGACAACAAACTTTGGTTTGTTAACTCGGTGAAATGCTCTTAGCTGGCAGACTGATTTGGGGAATATAATGGGTTATAGCTAAAATATAGCTAGGTTTAGTATAGCTAGGTTCAATTTACAGGAAGTACTAATTTACAGAGTAGTAATTTCATAAAAATTAGATGCTGATGCTTTAAAAGAGGAAAACACACTTCATCTCAGTCACTGTGGAGGAAGTCAAATGTGGCACCCCTGCCAGCCATCTGCCGTGCTTCTCACCTAGAACAAGCACAGAAATCCTGAGCCCAAATACAAGAGGGAACAGGACAGATTACACAGAAGGTATAAAGAGATGTTGCCTCTGCCTACAAGGAGGAATTAAGAAAGTCAAAGCTCAGCTGAAGCCAAAACTAGCAAAGGCTGATAAGGACAAAGAGAAAGGCTACTCTAAGGACATCGGGAATACAAGACTCAGAAAACTGTAGGGGCACTCTTTAGTGGCACATGTGAGAGTGGTGGGTGCTTGCCAAGCCCCACCCTTGGCAGAATGGTCTGAACAAAAACAAATGTTATTATTTGTGGGAATCTTTGTGTGTGTGAATCAAGTAACAAAATTGTCTGACAGGTACAGGCCCAAAACTGGTCATGCTGAAGAGCAAGAGGATTGTTAGTTACATTAAACAAAAGCTAGGAAATTAGAAGCACTTCTTTCAAGCAAAGGAGTCCTTGAAAATAAAACCAAAATCAAATTGAAAGTCTATACAGTGACAGCAGCAGTGACTGGAGGGATAACAGCATCAGCCAAACCCCGGTTTGAGGCTGTCAGAAGTCACCTCACTGACTGCATGGTATTTGTCAAACCCCAAAACCAAAAAAATCCCTCCTCGTGGATGCGAGATCCTGCATTCCAGCTAGCAGGTGGTCAGCACAGGGAGGGTCACTACACACCTCAAGTGTGAATGTGAGCTTGTTAAGCATGCTCTCACTGGCACATGCATTTGGACACAGCACAGAAAATATCAAAGAACAGCACAGATACACATAAACCTCCAGCAGAAATCATGTGCAAACAGGGGACCCTGGAATTGGAGAACAGAACAGTTAAACACCAGCCTAGAGAGGCTGCAAAATGTCCATCCCTGAAGATGGTAAAAACTTAACTAGACAAGGCTCTGAAAAACCTCTTCTAATTGACAATACTTTGGGCAAATGATGACCTCCAAAGAATCTTTCTAAAACAAAATATATGGCTCTATACTTATTATTGTTTTCGACTTTGAAACTAAACCCCAATATAAGCTTTCTTTATTTAGATGTTTTAATATTTCTTCAAAAGTCTTGTCACAAATTCTTCCATTCCATTTAACTTTTAATTAGGCTGATGTACGTCAGAGCATTTAATTTCTTGTTATAAAGTTTGGTACTACAGAAACCTAGACATATTGCCAATAAGCTAATTAATATAATATTATAAATATCATTATGCTACTTCCCAGGAAAAGATAAGATACCAATACTTTGCATGCATGCAGAAATACTTCTGAGATGTTTCACTTCAATAACTTTCTGATTACACAAAAAGTTATTTTGCTGCCACATGGGATAAAGAACTTAATGTCACATTAGAATTTTCATAAAAAATAACTAAAGACAACACCAAAACACAATCAGACAACGAACAGCTTGCTACTGTCTTTTAGGGTTTAGAAAGATTAATACAAAATGAAAGGACATTATAATATCTGCTGCATTTACAGTTCAAAATTCCTGAAGCATGTCTCTTACCTGCCTAATTCTATAGGCATGGTTACACGTTGTATTACACATCTGATGAAGTGACATCCTGTTGCGTTTCATTCCAAAACACTGAAGTGTCTGAAGTCTCCAAACAAACCAGAAAACCTGTGACAAAATCCTTCACATGCCCTCTGATCTGTCGTCACTTCAGGCATATATACATTTTATCTCTTCCACAAGTCTTTGCTGTCTAGTCTTCTTCATATTACCTTCTGACTAAATGTTCTCCTTGCTTCTTTTTTCCTTCCTAGAAAAAAGTCTGATTTGTCTGAGAGGAAAAAAAATAAGCTACGCTACAAGTGCAGGGCCTATCACTCACCACCTTCAATGGCACTACCTGTTCCAAACGCCTGGGTGGACGCCAGCATACTTGGCATTGCTCACATAGGATCCAGATACCTTAGTGTGAGCAGGCTATAAATAACAGACCAAAAGAGCCCTTTCCTCTTGCAAGCAAGACTACAAGATCACTAAAATTCACCTGTGTAGAAACCATCTCTGTACAATTGATTCAACAACAAAAAAGAACAGCACTGCCCTAGAACTAATGTCAGAATCTGAATGCAGAAGTATTAGTACTGCAACGGTTGCATTCACAATTGAGAAGCAGCATGATCATATTGGAAACTACAGTCTTGTCTGCTCGATCTTCAGTGTTTTGTCCAAGCAAACTTCAAAGGAGACAAAGTAACTAGATGGAGAAAAATTTAATATTATGCAAGACAGACACAGAATCTTCCTCAGAAGAAAGACCCCGTTCAAGGGTACTCTACTATGAGTGAAAGAGCCTACCATTAAAGGGGAAATATGAAGACTGACAAAATCATGTAATTAAAATCTGCCAAAAGATTACAGTGCTTACCATTATATTGGAGGCAAAGTTATTCCAGCTGATGAATAGCATTTCTGTTTTTAGAAGCTGTTCATCTCTAGTCATGGCCCACTTCAAAAACTGTTAGCACAAAGTTTCTGCTCTGAGTGGACAAGGTTATGTCAGCTTTTTCAGGAAGAAAACTTACTCTTTAGACAACTGCACAATCCATCTCCTTAATGCAGTATATTTGCAGTTTACTTGCTGTTTTAAAATCTGAGAAATACAATTTCTTATGAGTATTTAGCAACAGAATTACAATTCCTTGGAGGGAGCTGAAATCCCTCAGTTTGCTGGTGTTATGAAGTCAGAGACCAACAGGAAGTCCCCAGTCGAGACAATCAGAAAGCTGTTATGCTTTGCCAGAGTCTGCAAGTACCTGATGAATCCATGAAGTGGAACAGTGTAACATGGCTGGCATTGGTTCACCTAAAGCACTGCAAGACAGTCAATGCACTAAAGGCATCCTACAGCCCTGCAGAACCACGAGACACCTCCAGACCTACCAAGCCATCTCTGGTGACCTTCACAGTCTTTGCAAATTACCAAAATTCCACAACAATGCCTTGCAGCCTCAAGTGGTGGCAACTTGTTCTACGAAGCGCGAGTCCTCCGCCGGTCAGCTGCCAGCAGCTGCAGCTGGAGATACCATTAGTGCACCAAGTACATCACTTAGACGATATCACCATCACCTGCACGCAGCATCTGGAAAGCTCTTACAGTGGTGACTCACCAGAGGATCTCTCTGGGCACCATGTAAAGCACATATCACTTCCAGAGAAGCAGCCTAACACAGATTGGCTTCTCTAGAATCAGTGCTACTATAACTGCTGGAGATACAGGAATAAACTAAGAATTCAAATGGAACTTTAAAGCATAGGGAGATGACAGTACTAAAATGAGCACTATAAAAAATGATGAAAATGCATAATAAAAAAACCCACAAGGATCTTCCAGAAGTGTTTATTCTAAGATGAAAAAAACCATCGTTTTTACACTGTCAGCTTTTTCTAAATGAGTATCCTTTCTGTCATTTTGCAAAAGAATGATTCATTGCTCATTAAAAAACCAAACACTGTTGCTATATTGAGGCACCACTTTTTTTAATGAAATGGAGAGCCCCATGGTAACAACCCACATTCTGTAACAAGCTGCAACTACTTAAAATATTTTTCCCTCATCAATTTAATACACTCCTACACTTTTTCCTACTTGTGCAACAGTTACAGTATAATGAAGAAAAGCTACTGCAGCAAGGGAAAGAAATTGTCCTGGGTACCCCTTAAAAAAACAGCAGCTGGAGGAAACTATCAGCTGACATCATTCCTGCTGACTAGTTCTTTGCTGTGGTAGTGAAGTTGGTAGGCTTAGAAACACTTATGTCCACCTGCCCTTTCTTTGGCAAATACCCCTTCAGCTCTTCCCTTAAAGCAAATCTAACACTGCTAGCTTAACTCAAGCAAATGTGAACTTCAACATCACCTTCACAAGCAGACAGTGTTACTTACACAAACTATTTTGCAGGGCTTGTAATGCATAAACACAAACTGTCCCTTACCTACAATTACACGTTACCTAGTTTTCAGATTTTAAGATAATAAAATCTAATTACTTTCTCAGAAAGCAGTTCTTTGTAATGCTACTGGACTGCACTAACTTATTACTATCACCAGACATCTTCACATTAGGATCTTACAAACAACAACACAGTATCAAATCTATTACTTATTTCTAACCCTCTGCTTACATTACATACTGAGTAATTCAATTATATATGATACTGATCTAGGTTTTTTTGGTATATGCACATGCCAATTTGTGTGCTATGTGAAAATCTAGACCTTTATAAGCCCTACAGATCCCCACTACACAGAGCCTAAACAGCACTTTCTGAAAGTTCACGTGTATTAAAGCACTATGCCATCTTCTGAGAGAATGAGACTTTAAAAAAAGCGCCTCTGGAGTCAATTCACAAGAAATGTTGGTGTTTAGGTCAACAAGCTACACCTGACACATTTCACACAATCGTCTTGTATTCACAAATTTCCAGTTACAGGCAAGAATTCAGTTCAAATTGACTTCACAGTAAACTAAATACCCCCAAACCCAAGTAACAGGGAACAATAGCAAAATGATGTCACATATATCAAACTATTTTGTACTGCTGAAGCGCCTTTATCTATTTTTACATCATCTCTAAGCAATTACATTAACCAAGGAAGAAGACGTATATTAAGAGGGTAACTGTTTCTGGGCCACAACACATTTAATTACAGCACAATCAAGACACAATGAACATTTAAAGAGCTCAGACAAACACTGATTTAATCCTACACTTTGTAACAAACCTCCCGCCTCACATCTCCAAAGATGTTTTACCCTACAAATGATACTAAAAAGGGTGATCCTAGACCTTCCTCATTTCAAGCAAAAAATGCCTGTAGGTCTCTCTAAAATGAGAAAATCACCGAGTATATTATAAGTCAACACAGTACTACAAAATATTTTTATTATCAGTGAAATACATAACGCTGCCCTTCAAAGAGTCATGCTAGGATTCAAACTGAAAATCAGTTGAAACACAAGGAGCAGATCACAGTGCGGAGCTGTTTTCGGGCTCCTTCCAAACTCATGAATGTGCTCATCTCTCTTATCATCCTCAACAACGTCTTTACAATTATAGCAACAGGGTATACTAAAAATAAAACAGCGTGCTCAAAAAAAAAAGAAAAACCCACCAAAAAAAAAACCAACCACAAAAACCACCAAAAAAACCCCAAACGACTAAGCATCAGCCAGAGTGACCGACTCCCAGCGCAGCGCGCAGCAAAGGGGCACGCCCTACAGCTCCGGGAACAGCGAAGCCGCGGTAACGTGCTACGAGGAAGTAAGGAGCGAGAAAGGCACCGAAACACACACAGCTGTGACTTGGGCACATCCTCCTTTTTCCCCTCACTCCGCCGTTTCCACCCGGCCCCCGAGGGGCCCGCGGCAGCTTCCCGCGGCTCCGGAGGAGGGATCGCGCCCGGCGAGCGGCAGGAGCCCGCCGGAAGGGCTCGGGCCCGGCCGGGCTCGGCTTCCCCTGGTCCGCCCGCACCAAGTCTGGCCGCGGCCACACGGAAGGGGCCGCACACCGCCGCCCCAAGCTTCTCCTTCTGCTCGCCGACCTGACCAACGAGTTCCGGCTAAGCCGCTCCTCCAAACCTGAAGAACCGGGTTCCCGCCCCGCTTCGTCGCCCGAGTTTTGTGTCTATGGCACCCTTCCTCCTCCCGGCCCTCGCCCTTACCCTGCCCGGGCCCCAGGGAGCCTTACCTGCGGGCCAGCCCGCCGCAGCACCGGGACGCCTC
>VXBQ01000392.1:194588-212700 GCA_013400175.1 Phainopepla nitens | reverse complement strand
CCGGCGGCTGACGGGCTGCTGGAGCTCCGGCCCGGCGTGGGTGACTGCGCCCTGTGGCGGCCTTTCAGCTCAGGGAAGGGGACGAGGCGACCGAAGGAGCAGCGCCCTCCTCTCGTCCCCTTCTCCTTTCCTCAGCAGGCAGCGGAGGGAGGGGGGATCGTTCTCTGTAGTGTGTCGTACTGTAGTGCGCGCTCTCCGCCTCGCCCCCCGTGTCACTGGGCAGGCCGGCTGGCTCAGTGCTGTGGTGGGTAGAGGTAGGTCTGACAGCGCCCGCCTTGTGCTTCATTCCCGGGTTTAGCTAGGGCTTGCTTTTGCTGCTCGGCCTTCCCCAGGGAACGGCCGTGCGAGAGCTCCGGGAGCCTGCGGCCGCCGCTGAGGAGCCGCGGCACGACTCGCCTGCACCAGCCGCGGCCGGGCCCTGCACATGCCGCCGTGCTCGCCTGTGTGCCCTGCTCGGAGCGCTTGCGAAGATTTACGTGGATGGGTGCCAGACAAGGTTTATGGATAAAAATCTTTTTGGCACCTTAGCTTAGACTGGCCTGAAAACGACCAGACTTCTGTAATATCAAAATGCAGCCGTCATAATCCGTAAGGATAAAATACAGGGGAAAAAAAAAGAAATTACTATACCCTTACATATATTGCGGTTTATACACAAACAGTCATGAAACTTAATGAGATTCTGCTGTGAGATAGACTTGGGATCAAACTGGTGGTAATTTGCTTTCCAACACCTCTGTAGTTAAGTGCAGGGTGTCTCTAAGTGTGTAGAGATAATTAGAGGAGATGGCATTTTCTATGTTAGAAATTACATGGAAATGAAAAGGCACTGTTAAAATGACAAGCATAGTGATAAGACTCAAAAACATGCACCAGACAGAGTTCAAATGTCTTACTGAAATAAGCTCAAGTGGATGTGCATAAAGAAAAAAGGATATGCAAATTATTTAAATCTATTGAAGCAGATGTGTAACATATTTCTTGTATTTCATTAGTATTTTATAGTTTTCTGTGTGAGAAACTCTACACTCTCTCAGTCAGTTTCCTCAGCTGAGCATACAGTATAGCCTCACCATGCTTATTTTCAATATCACATTAATTTCTGTGTAGTAGAGGATAATCTCACTGGAGGGAGACAAAGTAGAAGGTTTCTCATGCACCTTCTATAGAAAAGACAAAAAAAGTACTGACTTAAAACCTTCATTTTGATTTGACATTTATTCTTGCAGAAGGACTCACCTGTTAATTTTCTGAGCTTCGTGGAGAGCCATCATTAAAAACATCTTGGGCTGTTTCGGTTTGCCTTAGCTGGTGGGAGGAGTCTTTAATTCGTTCTTGTGTAGAGGGTTTGTGTACAGCTTTCTGAAATGTGGCATGTCCCAGGTCTGTATAGGATCTCTATTAAAGTATTGCTGCTAAAGAGAATTTTTTTTCAATCATTTGTACATTTTTCTACAATGAAGTGTTGATATTTTCATACTGCTAGTCTTTTGATATCATAGACTGCACATTTTTCTTTAATGATGCATGTCTCCTTGAGAGTGGGCATGCATTTTTGTCACTTGAAAGAGCAATTGTTTACTTGACTGAAAAGCAGTGTACAGTGCAGTTAAAACAGGCAGTGGTACAGGATGGCACAATAGCAATTCTGAGTTCAGCATTGTTAATGAATTGCTAAACAGTCTGGTTATATACAGTTTTATTATAAACCTTCAATTAGAAGCCAGAAAAGGAAAGTTATGTTTGAACTTTTGCTATGAAACGACTGCAGTTACAAAGTGAACAATTATTTATGAATATGCCTTGTTTAAATTATTAATGAAGCTTGCTCTGCTAATAATGAGTTCCAGCTCAAACTTAGTAAATGAATGAAGTTTCACTGGATCTGCCTTTGAATGTTTTTTCTCTTCACTGTTGTTGTTTTATACAGTAGGTTAGTATAGATCCCTTATCATATGTGATTGAACTTGCTGATTTACTCTCTTCCATTTTCTCTGGAAATCTATCTCTAAAACTGTTTTACTCAATTAAGGTGTTCCATGGGTGGACTCTTAGTTTTTTTCACAATGATAGTCACCTAAGAAATTATTTTTGCCATGATTCTGTAAATCAGTTAAATTGAATACTTTGAACAATTTAGACAGTACAATAACATGTATAGAGTTTTAAAGAGATTTTGTCACTGTAACAACTTCTATGAGAGAAAAATATATATTCACCTCTTCAATGTTTTAACCACAAACAGTTCTGAATATCTGTTTTTTTCATCCCACACTTTACCATTTCTAATTTTCCTGTGAATCTTTTGTTTCATGATTATTGCACTTTCTGATTAAGAACGTAATAGTGTTGGCACACATGTAGGATTATAGCATAACTTAACTCGCGATGTCATTTTCCCTTCTGTGTCTTCCCTATTCTTATCTCTCCCTCTCATCCTTGCCACAGTCCATTTGTGGAAATAATAACTTCCAGGTGTTAATTTAACTGGTAGATTGGTTTACTGATGGAGACATTGATTTAAGAGCATTTTAAGAAGTTCTGACAACCTCATCAAATTGTTTGTGTCATTTCCATTTTGTGTCCTTCCTTTATGGTAGCTTCCATCTCCTCAGTTCAGATACCATCACTCAGCAATTCATTTGACACAATTGAACTTTTTTTTTTTCTTTTCCCCCCTAGCTGTAGTAGGTCCTCTTTTGGAGATTTCCAGTATTGTTAGTAATTGTTCTTCCCTCCCCACAAAAAGAGTGTTATAATACTCCCTTGTGACAGGTGGAAAACCAACTTTTTGTGTCTACACTGCAAAATAAGTGTAAACCGCTTTTGTAATGTAGGGAGCAAGTTTTGCTTTTTTGTTTTGCTTTTCAAAACAATTCTTGGATGTGCATACAGGAGCTTCTGCCAGGCCCTTTCAGTCTTGTCTTCCACCACTTTTTGTTAAGCATTTAATTTCTACTGAAGACACATTCCTGTCATCAGGTACACCCACAAATACATATTAAATAAGTGTTTTCAATCTCAGCGTTCATACGCTTTTTAAAATTTGAACAGGAAAAGAAGCACAAAAGATGCCTTTTTTTAGGTGACATTTTGTATGTGATCTTCTCTCCAGCAATTTTTTAACTCAGAAATTATTAGAATATATCTACAAAATCTTTCAAATCTTTCATAGAATTTGTTGGAGTATGGATGGATTATTAGCAGACTTCCCATGTACAGTTTTTTGCATACATATAACATTCACCAAGCAGTGGGAAAACAACCAAGCATTCAAAATTCCTGGCTATTTTTTGCGGGCATATGCATATTTCACAGCTGTTCTTACAGACGAAGAAGTTTCCAATAGTGCTAGGTACGCAGAATGAGTGACATTTGGTTTTTCCCTTTACCTCATTTACTTTAGCACTGGGAAAATCTGTAGGGCACAGTAGGAGTTATGCATATATATATGCATTTTGATGGGGATTTGTGCTCTCTAGCAGTAGAACTGCTTGGGTTTCCATTCGGTTCCAAGCCTTTGCATCCCCAGCAGGAAAAGAATTAGGCTGCCTGTAAAATAGCTGTGGGTAGAGCTACCTAAAAAATTTGTATTCCAATGTTTTCTAAAAAAAAATCTAGACAACAAAATAAATGCAATCTTTTTTAGAAAACTTCAGTTTTAACACAGATTAGTTAATTGACCAAACAATTGAAAACAGAATGTTCTTGATATTCTAGATTTTCACTGTTTTGGTAATATTTTTTGTGTTGGTTTGCTTCTCTGTTTGGGTTTTTTTTTTAAGTCTTTCAGAATCAAAGTAAGCACTACAATAATGCAGTTTATCTTTAGAATGTGTTTATAGGAAGATTTTTTTTTTAATTGCTATGGATCAGTATCCATGAGTCAAATTTTGAAAGACATGTCTACCAAGGAAGGCGGGAACTACCCTTGGATGGAAAATGTGACCCACTTCCCTCCAGATTATCGTAATTTTGACATTACAGGGCTGTCAGGCAAAGGTATGGGGAAATTAATAACAGTTCTTTACTAGTATATATATAAATAGTGTATATAAATGTGTGTGTGTGTGTGTGTGTGTATAAAACAAGACAAACAACCACAGCGGCAGCACCACAAACAAACCCCACACACCCAGCCCCGGCCTTCTCCCGGCCGCAGGCCCTTTCCCCTTTGCTGCAGTTCCGGTCACAGCCAGCAGGGGCGCTGGTGGCTCCCGGCCGGGCAGGGCAGGTGCGATGATTCCCCCGCGCCTGCAGGGGGCGCTGTGGCGCGAGCCCAGCGGCCTCTCCGCTGGGTAATGGCGGCACAGCCGGCGGGAGGGATGGGAAAGGGGATTCCTTTACAAACTCACAGCGGGGGCAGCTGTGATATTAAGGTCCCAGTTCAATGGCTGCTCTTACGAGCAAAGGCTCACCCACGGTAAGAAAGAAGCAGTAAAGGACAGAACTCCGCGGTGGCAGCGGATTCTCCCCACAGCAGCAACAGCACCATCTCCTCATCCAATCCCGAGAGGCGCTGACTCCAGTCCTTCACCCCTCAGCCAAAATCTTGTATCTCTGCACTTCCAAAGAGAAAGCCCCCCCAGCTGGGTAGCACACTGCACTCTTCCCCCTCCTTGTTGGCTACATCTTTTGTGTCTCTAAAGTACCATTGTTGTCATCTCTTGGGCAACAAATGGGAGAAAATTCCTTGAAATGAAAAAAAAAAAAGAAAAAAAACCCTAACCTCCATTGTCATAGAGTAAAATTTTAAGCACTGGAGTTTCTGAACAGTGTTCTAACATCAGCTTGTTATTAAGAATTAAGGGGAAGATGCATTATTTTGATCATCTCATTTAGATGAAGGTAAATTATGAACTATCTTAACAAGGTTTGCAGATGAAGATTTTTTATTTGTAAAAAAAAGTATAAAACTATTTTAAAATAATATTTTAAAATTAAAGTTCTATTTTAAAATTTTGAGATGTTTATATTATACATAGCAGTGTATTTAATTTTCACATAGAGCTTTTCCATTCCAGCTAGAGATGCAAGTATCATCATCCTTACAGACCATAAATGTACTTTTAGATGTCTTTATGTTCTGTTTGATCTATATAGAAATGCTGATAATTGCCTATGCTAAGATCATTCCTGAAAACTCAATCTGAAGTCCATTCTATCTGTTCTGTGTGTGTTATATATCCTGAAGAGAGGTTGGATAAATGCCAGTTGATTTTACTGATGACGTACAAGCCACATAGAGGAAATCACTTGCTCTTACATAGTTTTGTTGAGCTTGTAAAACTTACAAGCAGTGACTGTGTTGTGGAAATAAATGTAGATCTTTTAGTATCTTTGTCACTTTTCTGACTCCTGTTATATTTTTAAAGTAAGAAATATCATTAGAATGTAAAGTTTAAATATGATTTTTTCATATATTTAGATTTTTATAACACACTAAAATCTAATGAGCATTTATCATAACTCTTCTATGCCTGATGTCCCCACAACCCAGATTATCTTCATCTACTACAGTGTTCCCACCAGGTATGCAGAGGTGAAGGAATTCTTCATAATTAAGACATATCTGCTGTGGATTTTTCTGTATTTTTTAGAAAATATAATAAAAATTTAAATGCTCCTATTTTTCTTCCCATCTGAAGCAACCGCTCCTTTATAATTCTCTTCAAAATCTCAAATGCATAGATTCTTCATATAACAAAAATAGTTTTCTCTAAACCTTCATTTTCTCCAGCAACAAAGCTGATTCTGTGTAATGTATTTTTTTAAATAACCAAGTGGAATAACTGACAGCCAGACAGAGAGAGATGCTTCTTTTCCACTAGTGTTGTGACTGTGCTGCTGCTCACAGCTTCAGTGCACTTCTCTGTTGGTGTATGTCTAAAATTAATTTCTGTCATTGTTTGAAGATGAAGGTGGATTTTCCTTCACACAAGTGCTGTTAAAATGGAGAAGCAAAACGACACTGAAGTTTAAATTCTAAATCCCAGGGTCTGAACTGTACTTTTGAGATTGTCCAATCTGTTTATTGCTTACAGAAAGAGTCAGTGGTAACCTTGTATCTACTTTTTATGCTTAATCGCCATTGCTTCTGGTCTAGTTTTTTTACAACTCCTGAGCAATTGCTACCTCTTCAGTCAATGGCAGCTGTGGATGCTTAGCACTCTTGAGAAAAACAGTCCATTCCAAATAAGCAGATTTGGTTTAATAATTTTGTTTGCTGAACTGAAAATCAGAAGGCTGGAAATGAAGTAATACTTGTCTATAAGGCACATGCACCCCAGATCTAGAGCAAAACCAGCTTTGTAGGTCATGTTAGAGAAGATAATAGCTAAAACACTTGATATTTTAGAGCTAGCATACTATACAAATGTTTGTTGGATTTTTGTGGGTTTTTTAAAGGTAAGTTTATATTCTTAACATTTTAGAGAATTTAGAATTTAGAACATTTAGAGAAATGCAGAGCTGATGGAATTCGAACACTAGGAATCAATGAAGGAGAAGAAAAATATGAAAAGTTCACAGAAATGTTCATAATAATTAATTTAAAATGAATACAGTTTAAACCACGTCTTACTTATCTGTAAAATATAGCCTGACTAACTTTGTCTTTTAATTTAGTAATGTACTTTATACAGGATTTTAATACAGCATATCCATATCTGTAATCTTTCTTATGACAGTATGTAGATCTTTCCTTCTATGGAGTTAACAAAGCTACCAGAAGACTCCAAATCTGTAGTTGTAACATTCATATTGGCCAAAGTGAAAAGTGAATAAGTAATTTAAACATTTAAGCAAATTAATTAAACTAAATTAAATTAATATTTCTCCTTAAATATACATTTAATTTTAGAGCTTGAACATACTTGATTAATTAGATTTTTGTAGCAAATTTATCTTTATGTGTACTTTGTGTTGAATTTTCTGAGGGTATGGCAGCTCAGCCTTTTTGAGCTAGGAGTAAAAAACAAATATTTATGTTTCTCTATGTAATGTATAGCTCTGATCTAAAATTAAATTTAATGTTGTAGAATTCTGTATTTGATGAATGAAAGAAAAAAGATTATTTGCAGTTTCTGAGATATTGTTTGGCCTTTTCAGGAATTATTAAGATAATCTTGCAAATAGTTGTGATTGTTAAGGGACTAGGCATGATACCTATGCAGTTCTGGGACACATCTTGAATTATATTAGCAAAAGTCAAACCAATTGAAAGAGAGTAAAGAAAGCTATAGATTACACAGGTGGAAGAATCTGTCTTCAACTCTTTCTAGGCTGAACAAATGTAAAAGCACTATGAAAGCAAGATGTCACTCTGAGTATATACTGGATAATTCTACTTCCAGGCATGATTTAATTCTCAAAAGTGACATGACAGTCTTGCTCAACATTTCTGTAGAATTTGGAAGGAGAGCCAGAGTGTGATGATTCATGCCTGAATATTTTGAACACTTACTGTTCTGACTAGCTCAGTTAAAAAAAGTGAGGGAGAGCACACACAAACTGGATTATAGCTACTTGTGCAGACTGGTTTATAAGCATCCACTTGAGAGACGGTTGCAACTGAGCTCAACTTTAACAGATGTCACCAAAGTCATACTTCTAAAAATGGGATTACACAGCTGTAATGAGGATACTGTTTGGCAAGGGAGGATGTTTGTTACAGGAAGTGAAATGGGAGCTGGATGATTAAAGGAGCCAAGGTTGGTTTTGTACATCTGGCAGTTTTCTTTGTAAAAAAACAGCAAAACCCTTGCCCACTCACCCAAAAAACCAAAAACAAAACCAAAAACAAACCACCAAAAAACTAAACCCTATCTCTTACATGACTGCAGAAAGCATATGTGATGTCAGAATCAAGGCAAAACAAATAGGGAATTTTTTTCATGTTGTTATTATAGGAGTTTTTCTGAGCAAACCTATACTTTGAACCACATCTTAAACTTTTATGCAACAACTTAGCTTGGATACTTTGTTACAGACATCAGTTTATATAATCACTTAAGACTGAAAACAAAAACTTTTGGATTTGTTAATAACAATAGAATGGGTTAATCCACCAATTCAAGAGTCCTTCAAATCACCCACAGAAATTTTAGCTTGTGATTTTATATACAAAATACAGATATATGTGATATATATAAACTACAACATCATATGCTAATAAATTATTTCAAAGATTTATTTAAAATATTAATAAAAAGTATAATAAATATTCTGTTTCACCTGATAGAGGCTGAACAGAATCTCAAACAAGTCCCAGTGCTAACAACATGCAATTACTTAAACAACCATTTCTTTTTGTTGGGTTATTCCTTCACCAAAGATGTTACGGTATTCTCCTAACTCTGCATGTCTGCTTTGCCTCAAAACTTCTAAGAGAAAATTCAAATTGATGCCAGACCAGTATAAGTAAGATGTGTACTGACTTTTCAAGCTTTGCCTGTTTCCTGAAGGAAATATTACAATTCTCAATTCCTGGTAAGCAAGACAGCCATGCATATTTTTAGAAAAACCAGTTCT
Source organism: Phainopepla nitens (assembly GCA_013400175.1). NCBI lineage: Eukaryota > Metazoa > Chordata > Aves > Passeriformes > Bombycillidae > Phainopepla > Phainopepla nitens. The sequence goes on along the minus strand of VXBQ01000392.1, from coordinate 204,168 downwards.
GCATCTGCATTTGTCTACTTTCTATGTTATGAGGAGAACATTTGGCTGGGTTGCTTGTAAAAGATGACACCAAGCATAGCCAGTAGGATGAAAACTGTTGTCTAAACATAGACATATGGGTTGATGTAACTAAAATGTAATTGATTGAAACTACATAATACTTTCCTATAATTTGTCATTGATAAATGTATAAGTAATAGCTGCACTATAACCTAGAACAGGAAAAAAAGTGGCTTCCTATCTACATGTTGTTACTGGTAAAACAAACACACCTTTTCTTTAAAAAAGAAGAAAAAAGGTCCCAGGGGAAAAAAATTAACTTTTATGCTGGAAATGGAAAAGCAATAAAATACACTTCTTCCAAAGGAGGTATTTGAGGTTTAGACTTGTTCGTATTTGTTAGATTTAAAGGAGTAGCATCCGGAAAGGCTATTGGGAGTTATTTTCTAAAACTTTAGCTCAGAAATTATTGAGATCAAGAAAAAAGTTGTAAAGAAGACATTAAATTGGAACTCATCTGAGATTCTCTTAGTTGCAATTACTTTACATATTGGCTGTATTTTTGGGCAACTTAAAACTGTATGAAAGTGCAAAATTGAAGAAACTATTTTACTTCTTCCTTTGACCATGGTAGGTCATGATGAACAATATGAGAATTTTGCCTGGAAATTTTGTGAGAAATCCAGAAGGTTTTAATTTGAAATGACTCCTTGGATAATGACAAATAAAGATTACAGCCCAACATACACCCTGGAAAGTAATGCCAGTGGCTCACCTCACTCTGACGTCAGCCCGTGTCTGGCACCGTGCTAAGTCTGTACGAGGTCAACTAGCTGGTCGACTGTGCAATGTTGGGTGCCCCAGCAGGGAGGGTACAATGCAGGCAGTGCTGGCTGGCTACCTGGGAAGCAGCTGTTCTCCCCACTAAGCCCCGCAGCTGGCTGAAACCTAGGATTGAGAGCTCCTTGGTTGTGCACAAAGAAGACCAGGGAGTGGGGTTTGCAGGGGTATAGTAGAGGTAAGAAAAGAGGGAAGGAGGTGCGAAAGCATAAGCTGTTACCACTGATCAGCTGATGAAAGCTGCTGCTGTTTGCAGCCTCTTGTTGGCAGGCTCTTGTTGCAGGTTGCTGTCATAAAAGTGCTTGGAAGGTCAGTATTGCAAAGATGTGAAGTTTTTTACACTGGTGCACTGAAAACCTGACACTTATTATCCTTAGGCAGTTACCACTGCTCTCATTTCTCAATACTGTGCTGTTATCTCTACAGTGACACCATTTTCTGATCCTTTTTCTCTTCTGTATTTGCACCGTGAAGTCTAATTTGGAGTCCCATGTTTGAATTCTCTTCATAGTTTATATTTTCAGTATTTATACATTCCCCTATTTCAAAATATGTCAACAAGCAAAAATATACTTTAATATTTAAATTAAAACAGCCAGAAGTTTATGTTAAAAGGTAAACAATTCATGATTTTTATTTAAAGACTATAAATATTTTCTGTTAACTAATGTGCGTGACAAGTTTCTCATTCTTAAAGGAAGCATTATTTCCATCATCAAGCCAATTAAGTATTTACATTTTGCTCCCTTCCATCCTAAAAATCACATTCTCTGGAACCATTGGAGGCACACTTCAGTTTTCTATCCCCTCAGTATTTCTATCTTCAAGCAGCCTTCACCTTTGAGCAATCTTATTGTTAGACAAAATTAACAGAACAACAACAGTCTTCCATGACTGCAGAAATTAAATTAGTTTCACTAACTAAAAGTAAAATTAACAGTTGTCATTAATGGATTTTATTTTATAATAGTTAAATTTCTTGTCTGCAGTGGTAATCCTTTCAAACAGGCATGAGGGAACTCTGTTCCCCTTTATTATTTAATTTGCACCACAAAAGAAACTTTTCACTTGATCTTTTATTCTTTTGTCTTCTTGGGTCATCTCCACATGAATGATGCAACTGGATTTACATGTTTCTAAATTGGTGCAAAAAAAGACAAAACTGCACTCAAAAAAGTGCAAATCTTTGAACTTAAGACATTTTACTTCCTTTTGGACAAAGAGTGATTTGAAGACTGTTCATGTACCTGTCTCTCTGCTCTGGATTGTGTTAACAGAGTATCACTTCTCTGCTCTCTTTGCTCTGAGGCTTCTTTTGCACAACTGTGTTTACCTGTGTAATGTCTGCTTTTCCAGTTTGCTTTTTGGAGACTAGGTATTCTCCTGAACTAGCAATTTCTCCCTTGAACCCCAGAGAAGTATCCCCTTGATCCTGAATACTTGATTCTGAAGTATTTCAGGCTGCTTAGTTAAGTGAAGTCATTTCTAAACCCACTCAAAAACTTCATGGCAGTTTTGTGGGATTTAAAGTGTGTCAACAAGAGAATGTTTTAAAAGTATACATTGTGTACTCTACATTACTGACACCACATAAGCTAAAGTACTCTCATTCATGGTGTTTTGTTACTTCATAATGTTCACAGTTCCCTCCATGTACCTAAACCTCCTGCATGGCTCCTGCTTGAGGCACATGGTAAATGGATTACACCAGAAGACCCCAAGCCCCATACAGTTTGTAGGCAGTATATTACCTAGTGAGGCTTTCTGACGTTGTTCATATCTGTAAGAAATTAAAAGGTTTTAACAGAGGTTGGCAAGAAGGAAAGCAGTATGTTATTTGCTTATTTGTTCCCAATATACTGACAAAAGTCTGGACCACTAAACTATAAAGAACAAAATATCCAGAAAAATACTTTGAATAATAAAAGTAATGAATGTGTGAAACTTCATGTTGTGCCCAATTAGATAAACTTAAATAAACCAACTTTTTGTACATGGAGGGAAAGAAGAAAATACTGCATGAAACATTTTCAGTGCAACCGTTAGAATACAGTTTGAACAAGAATTATATAATACATGATGCTGGTTAATGCATTATGAGATCAGGTGAAGAGTTACCTTTCTTCTAGTATCTGAACAGAGCCAAAAGGAAGTTATGCCTTCCTTTTAAGAACTTCTGTGTATATTTATAGTAAAATCATGAAAATTTAACTGGTAGCAACAGTTTTTCTCACCATAATAATAGTCTTTTTCTCTTCTTTTGGTGTACCACCTGCAAATTATCTTTGTGCTTTGGATTGTGGAGACTTATATTGAAGAATGAGGTGAACAGAGGTCTTGGGAGTTACGTGACATAGAAATAACATTACTAACTATTTTGAATAGTTACAGGGATGAACTAAATAAGGTAGGATAATAGAAGATCAATAAATGACACTTTAGACTTTTTGATCAAAGAGTATTCTAGTCATTACTGGTAGGAGACAGAATTACATCTTGGTGTTTCCATGGGCTCTGTGTATTTTGACTCAAGAAGCCACAGCAAGCCCCCCTGCCTGAGCATGTCTGGTCTTCATCTCTGGTAAATAATTCAGTGTAGCACTTCTGTGAGGAAGTACTATCACATGTTTAATAGAAAAGAATCATAGAGTAGAAATCATAATGTAAATTCTTCAGTGAGCAGTGACTTCCATCATAATTTTGAGTTTATTTGGCTGCATGCAAATTGCTGCTAAAGCAGAATAGAGAAGCTCCCAATATGGTTCCTGGTTTCATAAGGACTTGACAGTGATGGAATTTCTTTCTATAAAAAGAAATTGCCTAAAATCCTTTTATTTAGGCAGATGGAGTAATAAAACACAGTTGTCTTGTTCTTTTTATGCCTGGCTAGTTTAGTTTATGTTGTAGTACTAAACAAACTTGTAAAATTTCTAGTATCTTTGTGGAGCTGAACTTTCTGATTGTGACCTCTGTCTGACCCAAATACACCAAATACAGTTTAATACTAAGACAATCCCGATCAATACAGCATCTATTTTGTCTTATCTCCCAAAGGTGCTATTCCAAATGAAGTTTCAGGTGCTGCAGGACAAGTTGAGGTCAGCCTAGTTTTTCAGAATAGAATAATTTGAGTTCATATTTGCTTTTTTAAAATTGTAACTGTATAATTGCAGTCCTTCAGTTTAAATCCCCTTCCCCTTCAAGAGTCATGGAAGAGTTCAAGTGGTTTGAAGGAAATTACCAAGGAAATACTTGTGTGAAGACTTGTCACTGTTTTTTGGTGATAAGGGATTTTTAAAAGTCTTTGTTTTTCTTGTGTAAATGTAACATTGCAATACTTAAATTACAGCCATCAGAGTTTATTTTGAATAGTTGAAAAACAGTTACTTTGCTACTTAAAAATTATGCTGTTCCATTTTAATACATGAACTCATCAATAAGTAATATTTTATATTAGTAAATCAAGATGTTATATTTTATATTAACAGTTAAACATAACTATTTTGTGAACTGTACCTGATTTTTAACCCAATATCTTTGGCATTTTCCGTATAAGCAGGGAAAGACTGAACATGTGAGAAAGGAGTGTGGAATCAAAAGTGACAAAGGAGCAAAGTCTGAGAGAGAACAGTCTGATTATTAGAATTTTAATGTAATTTGAAATAGTGCATGGTAAGAGATGAAAATGTGGAGTGTCTTGGAGTGATTTTATGATGATACTTTATTCCCCAACCACCTGGTTTATGCCCAGAAAATGGCTGCTGGAGCTTTAAGGTGAACCAGTGGCTAGAGCTTGAGAACCCCGGTGTTCAACCTCTCCATCCATGTGGTCAGATGCGGCACAGATTGTTAGTTCATTGCCTTCACTGGATTAGTTTTTGCAAGTTTAGGCTAGGAGCTTCTGGTATTTTTCCTTACCCTGGCCTAGAGGCTTTTTACCATCAAATCTTCTCAGCGGAGTTTTGTTTTGTTTTTGTTTTCTAGGGTTTTTTTGGGGTTTTTTTTGTTTTGTTTTGTTTTGTTTTCTTTTTTTTTGCTGTGTGTTTTTGGGTTTGTTGGTGGGAGGTTTTTTGTGGTTTTTTTTTTCTTTTTTTTTTTTCTCGAACTGTTTCAGGTTGGCCTCTTTTTTTTGGTCTGTTTGGGCAGCTGGCTGGCGGGGGGCTGCCCCAAACCCAAGATCTCAGAGAAGCTGAACCAACACAAAAAAGGACATTAAATCCACCAGCTTCACCTGCTGCAAGGGGGAGACCCACACCAGAAATCCAACAGGTTCCCAGCTGCTTCATGAACTCTTTCCTCTCGTTCCCTCCTTCTTTTTTTGTTAATAAACAGTTTTTTGGTTGTTTGTTTTTGTTTGGGGTTTTTTTCCCACCCACTGGTATCCATTCCTCTCTACGGCAGAGTAAAAGGAAGTTATCAAAGTCCTTTCTCTTTAGAGAAGACACTCATTCCAGGGAGTTTTCTTCTGAAATTTGTCTTGAAACCAAGACACATACTTGGAGCATTCTGAGCAGTTTGGTAGTTGCTTCCTTTTAAATATATTTTTCAAGTAAAAGGATTTTCACATCTCAAGATTCTCCATTTGCAGTATTTCTTTGTAGACAAGGGGGATAATAGAAAGGAAGCATGTCAGCATGTCATCCTTGTATACAGGTGAGCTCCTAGAAATGATAAAACAGTATGAAAATGCAACAAGGGAAGCATCTCTTTTCATTATGTATTTACAGAGTTACATAAGTGTCTTCTAGCCAAAGGATTAAAAATATTTTAAATGATAAATCTGAGAACAGTATCAAATAGCCCATGCTTCAGTTCCACTGCCATCACTAAGTTGCTGTGCAGTATCTTGAGGTTTCCAGAACTTACTTCACTCACTTGTAAAATGACTTGTGTTTATTTTATAGGCATGCCATCAGACCTACCACACATTTGTTTCTAGAGTTCTTCAAGAAAGCCAGATATCATGTGTACAAATGAATACTGAATAATAACTGTGCTTCTGTAGTAGTTAGTCAGGAGAGGTGATGGAGTATTCTCTATTTTCAACAGAGGCAAGTTACTCCTCTTTATGTAGAAGTGCCCTATGGGCCTCGTATTGAGAAGTTGATCAGACATGAAAGCAATTTCAAGCCTGAAGCCTTTGGTCTCTTCAACCAGATATTCCACCCTATTCATTGGGTGGCAAAATTTGTAGTAATCCTGGGAGGTAGAAAAGGAAGTCAAGTAAGGTGAGAAACACCTCCCTCCAAAACATTTACCTGAAAAGTATAAGGAGTAGGGAATTGAGTATGCCAATGCTCAAGCAACAATATAGCAGTATCCAGATATTATCTTAAATGCTGACAAATTTCTAATCTGAAAGTGGTGTTCTTAGAGATCTGTTACTTTCATAGTCTTTATGTCCTGAATGCAAGCACTAATTGATAGATCTAGCTACATAAAGCTATTGTCCTTTTGCTTTGTGAAATTGTAATGGCTTTGTGCAAATACATAAAAAAAAAAGTGTATTTGTTCTGTGTCAGAGACTAGAATGGTTTATGCCTTAAACATTGTTGTGAAGGTGTTTTGCCCATTATAGCAAAAATTGTATGAAGACAATCATAGAAGCCCATCCTTCCTTGAAGATGCCTGACTGGAACTTTGGACTGTGAGATGAGCTGCCCAGGTAGGATAAAGGGGATGTTATTGTTCAATCCTCTCAGGTCTAGGGAGAAATAAACAAGGCTGAGGAAAAGGAATGCATCCATAAGAAAGCCAAATGTAGCAGAAAATCATCCCTGGCTGGTTTTGGTGTGGGGGACACCGCAGCCCCCATAGACCAGGTTTTACAGAGACCTCCCCCAACTAGGGGGGGAGGAGGAGGCTTCAGGGGTGTGATGTAACAGCAAGAGACTCTGTCAAACTGCACACCCCCAGGGGAGGTACCTGGGCATGCCCACCCAGCCTGAGCACATATTAATCCATTGGATTCTATCCTTTTTGGGAGCAACTCTCACCACCCAGAAGACTAGCTGGAGAGGATCAACAGAATATAGTTGGGATCCACTGAGTGGTGATATTTCTTTAATCTGTCTCTCTTTCTGTCCCCCCACCTCTTTTCTACTTCTTCCTCTTCCTTTTCTTTCTCTCTCTCTCCCTCAGTCTCTCTCTCTCTCTCTCTCATATTTTTTTATCTCTCATACAATTTTTTTTAATCTCTCATACAATTAAGTAAAACCCATACTATTGACTTTGTCATACGATCTCATTTGCACCTTAATTCAGGCAGAAGCATTTCTAATATCTTTAAAAAACTGGACCATAACAGTTCTGTTTCATAGATTCCAGAGAAGTAGTCTAATTATTCCCAAGTTGTAACTTTCTGTATTTTGCATACATCAGTTTCATGAATTTGATGCCATAGAGGGAAAGTGAGCATTTTCCTTAATGACCTGTCAAATTATACAGTACTGTAATTGGGAAAAATACTTCCTGATTCTCCTTAAAATAGCTGTTTATTTTGATGGTGGCAAATGTTATTCAGTACATTTCTTTAAGAATCTGTTATACTGTGACTTAGTGACTTTCTCAGCCATGTTCTGCTGGGTGCAGCATTTCCAGTGATGTGGTTTTAGATGTTCTGGATGTGAGAAACGATGCTCAGTTTTAAAATTTCAAAGGTTTATTAAACCTTAACAAAAGACTGAATAAGGAAAAAAAGCAGCACTGAGAGCATAAGACTAAAGCACCATGTGCTTGTCTACCATCTGCTGCTCTGGTTTTTATACCCTTGGCCCCTCCCAAAATCTTGTCAGTCAACTCCTTCTCTGCACTTTCTTGTAACTTGATTGGAGGTCAGGTGTTGCCAAGCTGCACCCCCTAGTAACAAGCCTGCCCTCTCCAAATGCCCTGCCTAGTGACAACAATATAAGGGGCAAGGGAAAGAGGAGTATGGGGAGAACATACTAAAGTAACATAACTATACATCTATAAAGCTTCACTTAACATACACAAAATATTCATCTCTTAACTGTGAGAGCCAACCATTGCATTTCTTCTCTATAATAGGTATTTTAGCTAAAGGAGTCATACATAATAGGGGCTTTTTTAGCTGTTCCCAACTCTGTGTCTCAAGATCTTTGCATGAATTCTTACCCCTGCTTACTAGAAATTATTAAGCAAAATCACTTGCTGTTTATTAATATTAGTGTTTAGGGGAAAGTATTATCATAGAGTAAGAAAAATCCCTGCAGTCCTAGTTGTGTTTTATGAATGTATATCTCACAACAACTAAAAAGCAACTAAACAAGCAGTCATTGCTTTGACCTTGTTGTGGTTTAGGATTCTTCCTTTTTGTTTCTTTCTCTAAGGGAATTTTCTCCCATATGTTTCGCCAGGAGACAATAATGACCAGGTATTTATTTAAGAGAGACAAAAGAAGTTGCCAAGCTCAGGGGAGGAGGTCACATGGCTTCACTCCTCTTATCTGAGGGTTTCTCTCGGAGGGGCAGAGATACAGCAAGAACTGGGCTGAGAAAAAAGGGGCTGGGGCAGCTGCTAGCTCCTTGCTCTCTTGGTATTCAGAGGGGAACGATGCTGCAGTCACTGTGGGAGGAATTCACCACCACTGCGGGATTCTGTCTTCTGCTGCCTTCTACTGTGAGTGGAGCTCTGTTCGTAAGAGTGGCCGTAGCACTGGGACATTGTTAACACCCTACCTCAACAAAAAAAGGACTTCCACCATCCTCTGGGGTGCCTCAGGGGAAACTCTGGCATCCCCCTCCAAGGGAGCCTCTCTCTCCTGGCCCTGCTTAAGAGCTGAGCGGCCACTGCCCACCCCTCACCATTGCTCTGAGGTTTCTTTGCTACACACTGTAACTCGCAGCCCCGGCCCTGCAGGGATGCCCTGCGGTTCCAGCTACAGCTGCTGAGCTGATACATCTCATCTACCACTCTGGGACTTTGTTCATCCCTGCCTTCCCAGCTTGCTACTCTGAGGTTCCTGCCACAGCTCCTTTGCTATCCAGACGGGCACTGGGACTGGCTGTTGCCCATGAGTTTGTAAAGGAATCCCCTTTCCCATCTCTCCTGCCGGCTGTGCCGCCATTACCCAGCGGAGAGGCAGCTGGGCTCGCGCCACAGCGCCCCCTGCAGGCGCGGGGGAATCATCACACCTGCCCTGCCCGGCCGGGAGCCACCAGCGCCCCTGCTGGCTGTGACCGGAACTGCAGCAAAGGGGAAAGGGCCTGCGGCCGGGAGAAGGCCGGGGCTGGGTGTGTGGGGTTTGTTTGTGGTGCTGCTGTTGTGGTTGTTTGTTTGACTTGTTATACACACATACTACTAAATAACTGCTATTCCTTTTCTCATATCTTTGCCTGAAAGCCCCTTAATTTCAAAATTGTAATAATTTGGAGGGAAGTGGGTGATATTTTCCATTCCAAGGGAGGCTCCTGCTTTCCTTAGCAGAAACACTGGTTCTTTCAAACCAAGACAGACCTTTCTATCAGCAGCTGGGCGAGGTAAAACTAACCCAGTGTTTGCAGGAAACTGGATAGGATCACTGTTCTTCATAAAAATACCAGTAGAAGCACTAAGATGCAAACACACTTTCCTATTGCAGGTGACCAGGACACTGGAAGATCTAGGAATAGAACCTAGATCTCCTTCAAAACCAGCTCATTACTCTGCTGTGAAGCAGCTCTGTCTTCAGGAGCAAGTTATTTTCTCTTTTTTGATAAAAGTCCCTGCCCACATAGATTTT
>VXBQ01000392.1:109012-188368 GCA_013400175.1 Phainopepla nitens | reverse complement strand
AGGCCTCGGCGTGCCGGGCTCGGTGGGAGCGGCCCCGCCGCCGCAGCCGCGGTCGAATGGCTCCCCGGGTCGCTGTCAGCGCTTCGCTCGAACTTCGTCGCCTGAGTTTGTTGTTACCGATCCGCCTCGTGCCAGGGACCGTGCTTCGTTTTGGCCGCTTCTACAGAAGCTGTCTTATGGAGGAATGCGAAAACCGTCTGTTGGTTGAACATCAGACAGAGTGAAACAGAAATGGGTTTCTTCCTTAGCATTTAGAGTAATGATACTTTCACGTGCGCTGAATAACAATCCAGCATTGAGTTCCCTAGTTATCCTTTTCTCTCATCGTAAAGTTTGTTCTTTCAGTTCCGTATGTCCCTTCTGTTAGCATCTTTTAGACGGCTGGTTTGCTTACCTCAGCCTTATTCTTGCATTTTTTTAAAACCGTAGATCAATTGAGAATATAGTATAAATCTGAGAGGAGGGTGTTAATTTATTTCTTCTACTTATATTTTAATTGGCCATTTTCCTCTTGCATGTACTTTTGCTAAGTTATTATAAATGTATTCTAAAAAAGCTGGTTTTAAGTGATAATAATACACACTAGGTAGGACATATGTGCAGAGTATCTAAATGAAAGTGGCCAAAAAAAAATGTTGCAATGATTTCATGCCTGTGTCAAAGCAGAATAAACTCTCTCCTCGCAAATTTTGGGTAGAAAGACGTCAACAAGTTAATTCCTATTGGCAAAGTCTGCCGATAATGTCTGCCTGTGTTGCATTGCTGCGTTAAGTATCCCGTGTATCTTGGAATCTAAAAGTATAAAAACTGATACAAACTCTGAATCATGTGAATGCTAAGCTACAGACAGGTAATTTAGTTAATTTGACAGACGGGTGATTGGTTGCCTGAGCTTGATCTGAGTGTAATTTGAACCACTGGGAGATTTGCTGCTGCATAGTCTCAGTATTAGACCATGGTTTCAAAACTGCTGACAGTTATGTTCTATTCTTTGAATCACTCATTTGTGAAATAGAGGTAAGATTTTTGGAAATGGATCTTTAGTGAAGTTTTATGTAGCTTGTTGCATCATACATTAAGGCCTTCCATAGTATTAAATCTGTGCCTTCTCTAGTTAGTGAAGTATGTTTTTGTTGCAGTTGAGTGCTATCTGAGTTGCCATATGTGGTGAACTTTCAGTGCAGTGTAAAAGAGATTGAGCTGCAGAGTTTGCTCTTTTTGATATGCAGCAGCTAAATTATGATACCTTTCACACAGTATTGTAATCCACATAATTCAGGGTATTGTAATCCTCTTAGGACAGGATACTCCATGCATCTGTTCAAGAGCTGGTACTGACTGAAAATCATCATGCTGAATAAATATGGGCTTATGTGCATACATTCACCCAACAGTGTAATTTACTTTAGTCTTTATATGGCTCTGGAAAAATTAACATTGACAGATACCCTGAAACCTGATACGAGAGCTTATGATAAATTATACCTAGCCTGTAAACCTAGTCTGCTGCACTGTGGACAGAGAGATCATGTAGCTCAAGGGTTGACATAAATGGAAAGGCAGAAGCAAAAAATTACAACATATTTTTATTTTCATGTAAAAAAGTTGTCTTGCAATGTTTCTTACTCTTCAGTTGCTCTCAAGTAACACTAGGGGGAAATAGTTAAATTTGATCTTAGAAGTAAAATAGGTTTGTCTTCTCACTTCTTGTGTCTCATTTGAAAGCAGGTCCTGTGAAGGAGGGAGAAGTGAGGTTTTGAGGCTTATAAAATATACTGTAGTCTTGCAGAAAGTGTGGGATATGCTTTTTTCCTTTGCTTTTAGTGATTTGGATCCTTAAAATACACTGCTTCCTGTCAAAACATTTTCAGACCAAATTTTCCAAACTCTTACCATTTCTGAGTTTACGAAACTCATGTTTGCATTAATTTTTGCTCTTTTGTTTCCTGCACCTTCCTGTAGAGAGGCTTCACTCGCTGTGCTCTGTGCCCTCTCTGCTCTACTCGTATCCCCTACTTTGAGACCTAGAACTTCACATTTGTGCTTTGGTTTGTAGTGTCCAGGACACTACAATTTACTGATTTAAGACTGGTGTAAGCCTGGAGGTAAAATTTCCCAAGTGTAACACTTTTTTTCTGAGGAGGTGTTCGTAGGCCTTACTCTACGTGAATGTGAATGGTTAGCTAACTGTCAGATGGAGAATACCTGCCCCTCACAGTCTGAGGAACACAGCTCTTTCTGACTGCTGACAGGGAGGAGAAAAGCACTGTTGCAATTACAGGTGTCTTGAACTTGATGCTTGTCCAAGATTGTCACCTGACAGATAGGGATGAAGGAAAAATGGAGACAGTCAGTACTTTCTTTGCCTCAGTCTTTGATAGTACTGGCAGACCTCGGGCTGTCTGGTCCTGGGTCAGAGGGCCGTGACTGCAGGAACATTGACTTTCCATTTGGGAACACTGGAATTTTAAGAGACGAGTTGTGTCAGTTGAATGAATATTCCTAAGTTCTTGGGGCCTATGGGATTAAACCCAGGGTACTAAAGGAGCTAGCAGATGATATGGTAGGACCCCTCTCAATCATCCTGGGAATTTGGAGAGGTCCCTGCTGACTGGGAGCTAGCCAGCATTATTCCAGGTTACAGGAGGGGCATGAGGGAATGTGCAGGAAACTACAGTTAACCACAGGACGTGGAAAAATTATTAAGAAGATCATACTGGATGCTGTTGAAAGACATTTAAAGAACAGTGCAATCATCAGAAACAGTCAGCGTGGGTTCACAAAGGGAGAATCTGGTTTAAAAAACCTTCTGCAGTAAGTTCACCTGCCTGGTAGACAAAAGGAAGGTGGTAGATGTAGTTTTTCTGGGGTTTAGAAAGGCTTTTGAAACTGTCTCTCAAAGCCTCCTTACAGACAAGTTCTCCAGCAGTGGGATGAGCAGGTATGCAGTGCACTGGGTGAAAAATTGGGTGAAGAGCAGGGCTCTCAGATTGTTGTAGCAAACAGAACATCTGGCTGGTGACCAGCTACCCGTGGTGTTCCTCAGGGCTCACTTCTAGAGGCAGCTCTGTTCAGTCTCTCTATCAGTGATCTGGAGGCTGCAGTTGAATGCACAGATAGTTTGGTGATGATACAAACTGGGAGCTGCTGCTGACTCTCCCATGGGACAAGAGGCCTTGCCTTGCAGAGGGATCTGGACACAGTGGATGTTGAGCAGTCACCAATGACATGAACTGAGCAGGACCAACCAGATGCTGGATTCTGCACCTGGGATGGAGTAATCTCAGACACGAGCCTGAACTGGGAGAGGAGTGGCTGGAGAGCAGCCCTGCAGAGAGGGGTTTGGGAGTGCTGGTTGGCAGGAAGTTCAGTGAGATCAGCAGTGTGTATGCCCTGGCAGCCAGGAGAGCAAATCTCATCCTGGGGTCCATCAAACACTGCATCACCAGCCAGCCAAGAGAGGGGATTGTCCTGCTGAATTCAGCCCTGGTGCAGCCTCACCTCGAGCACTGTGTGCAGATCTGGGCCCCAGCATTTAAAAAGGATGTGAAGGTACTTGAACGTGTCCTGAGAAGGGCACCAGAGCAGGGGAAGGGGCTGGCAGGAATGTGCTCTGAGGAGCTACTGAGGGCACTGGGCTTGTTTGGTTTGGAGAGGAGGAGGCTGAGGGGTGACCTCACTGCTCCCTACAGCTTCCTGAGGGGGGGAGTTAGACAGGGAGGTGCTGGGATCTTCTCCTTGGTACACAGTGCCAGGATATGCAGGAATAACTCAAACTCTGTCTGTCATGGGAGATTTGGACCTAACATAAGGAAACACTTCTTTACCCAGAGGGTGGCCAAAACCTGGAATAGGCTTCCTGGAGAGGTGGTCGAGGTCTCCCTCAGCCCATGTCAGTGCTGAAGAGGCATTTGGACAGTGCCCTTAGAGCCATGATTTACTTTTGGTCAGCCCTGAAATGGTTAGGCAGTTCATCCCTTCCAATTTAACTGTACTATCCTGTTTCATCTCTTTCTGGTGCTGCAAAGCTTAGTGCCACTGAAATGAGTGTAAATTGACAAGAAGTGTGAAGGCACCAGTGAGAAGTGTAGAGCCATTAAGGGCAGGGTGAAGAGATATGTTCATCCTGCTTCTAAGCAGTGACAAAGTGTCCTTGAATGTTTCTGGCCCTCATTAAACAGAAGGAAATTGATTCCCACATCATCTTCTTTAGAGCCCCGGCATTAGACTGAGGGCATAAATAAAAGAAGAGTAGGCTGTCAGCCAGAATAGATAGTTTTTTTTACAAACCCTATGAATACTTTGGTATGATTGTTTTCAGCAGTACATAAAGCTTTCATGATGAATAGCTATTTGTACTAGGTAAGCTGTTTGACTTTTGAGTAGTATTTTCAAGTTGGGACATGGGTCTACCTCATCAGACCTGTAACTATGACTCATTTTAGAATAATTTTGATGTAGAAAAGAACAAATATAGCTACCACTCCTGGTTCCAGCAGTGTTCAACTGATAGAAATCTCAAGAGGAGGTAGGGTCAGAACATGCATGTGTTTGCCTTATATCCTGGGTTAAGTACCCCTGGGCCTCTCCCCTAGCTGGAACTTCTGGTCATCCGACCACTCTGGGCCTGGATTGGGGCTCCAGGGGCAGAGTGTGGCATGTCTCCTGTCTCCTCTGGTGTGCCAGGTATTGGCAGCCTCTGCAGGACTGGGATACAGGTCCACAGGGATGGGGTGTGTGCAGTGTTACTCATCAAAGTAAGGCCTGGCCTTCCTCTTCCTCCCACCACATGCCTGAAATATTTTGAGTCCACAGTCCTTCCAGTCTCTCGCAATACCTAATGAGAAATCTTGCTAATTACTTTCTTTTGTATAGATCTGCTTCTTGATACTTTACTACTCGTTACAAATATACTGAAATTCTATGTTTGAAGTTTGAATTATGAGGCTGGCAAGGTACTTTGTTTAAGCTGGGGTGACTTTTTGGAACCTCAGTTTGAATGAAGTTGTAAAATGTCTGTGAATAGGTGTTTAGTTCTGATAGGAACAACAAGTACATATTGACATCAGAAAATATAGCAATTTATTGTGCCTTTTTCATTGTTTAGATTCAATTTTATAAACGTTATAAATTTAACATTTATAAATTTTCTTGGTGTCATTTTTTTGTTATTAATTTTCTAAGTTCTTGATCAGATTCTATTCCACTTGTAAATGCTTGAATCCCTGTCAAATCACTGAACTTTTAAACCTTAAGCAACCATAATATGTTCCTAAAATATTAGGAAGTTTGTTTTTCAAATATGGTCTAAAGGGAAATAGTCAGAAATAATCAAAATAACCCATTTTGTTGGTTGTTCTTGTGGCTGATTCGTGACACATTTTGCTCTGGGGACTTTGTAGTAAAGTAGAACTTGTCACAAACAGTTGTTTTCTTTAAAAAGATCTAGACTAGGCTTTACTGAGATATACTTAGTGATTCTTGAAGTAAATTATGATACAGAATAATTAATTTTGGAGTTAATAATATGACTTTTTGGTATACATGATCTCTCTGTAGGTCCCTTCCAAATCCCCTCCATCAACTGGCAACAGAATCAGGACAACTTCATTTACAGATCAGAATGATGAAGGCACTTTAACACCAGACAAAGAGGTCAGTTGAGAACTCTTTTTCTCTCTTTTTCAGCTTAAAAAAATCTAATTTTATGTCCTTCATTGCATTTTTTTTTATTTCTCAGTCTCACTATTTTCTATGTATTTATAGATATGAATAGTCTGTTTTTTTAGGTTAAATAGTGAAGTCTTTAATAGTAATAAAACAGATCTTTAAGCTGTAGTGATTAACCCCCGGATTAGGAAATGTTTTAAGTCGTCAGGTTTTAAAAATCTTACTCCTGAAGTGAACTCAGTGAGGTAGTGGGACAGAAGATACATCCAGAGAGACTAACTTCGTTTTTGTCCCACTTTTGGTTTAAAAGCTAGGTGAATCCAGGTAATTTGAGGTGGGTGGTCCAAAAGGTTTTTACAGAGCATTTGTGATTGTTTCTAACCACGCCAGTAATAAGAATCAAACTCAAAAGTTATTTTCCCCACCTCACTTCCTCTCTCTCCTGCCTCCAAACTTAAAACCAACCCAGCCTACCTCACCCGCTGCCAAAAATAAAACCTTAACAACAAACCAAACTGAATCTCAATTATCAGTCATAAAATATCATTAAAATCATTATCAGGATGATGAGTAACCTTCACTTGCATAATAAAGCAAACAGAGAAGATAATCTGCACTTACCTTGTTTCATATTAAATACTATGGCTCTTTTGAAGGGCCTTGATTTAAATAAAGACAAGAAATTTGAATAAACAAAACATTTCCTTGACTTAGTGAACATGGACTTAGGCTGGTAATGTAAAGCAGGATGTGTCTGGGATTCTGTGAACTTTTTCAGAGGAAATCTTGTATCCTAGTCAGAAAATTTGCTTTGTTTTGCCACAAAAAAAAAGATGTGTTTTCTTGCAGTGGAACAACCCACTTTAATTTTTAACACCACGTTTTCTTTAGGAGATAATCAGCTGTACCTGAAATTTGTAATAGATTTCATTATGGAGGCTATTAGTGATTACAGCTTGGCAGTTTGCTTCCTGCAATAATAGAACTTGAAGGGAAAGTACTTTTATTTTGTTTTGTATTTTGGTATTTTCTAATTTTCTAATACATTTCTAATAAATGGTTATTTTCTCTACTGTATGTATATATGTATATATATCCGTAATGAATTCCCTCTCTCCTTGGAAAAAGATTTTCTGTTAACTGCTTCTCCCGAATGTTAGCAAGCAGTGTCACCCAGGATAAATTACTGAGTTTTTCAGTAAGGAGAGTTTTCTGTTCTTAATACAGCATATAGAAGTAGCATATTGCCACATGAGAACTACTACTGTGGCCTAGAAGGAGTGAGTTGGTACTGAGAGTTGATTCCCCTCTCTTTTTTTTTTTTTTTTTTNNTTTTTTTTTTTTTACTTATTGTATAATGTGCAAAAGAACTCATTTGGCCAAGGTTTTCTTCATGATTTCTTTTGAGAACTACATTTACTTCATTAGATATGTGTTGTCCCCAGCAAACTCCATTTTCAGTGTGCTGTTCCAGACAAACAAGAGAAGCAAAGGATTCCCCATAGCACATGCCAGGTTACACTGGAAGAACATTAATCTCTAAATAGACTGATTAGACTGGAATGACCAGAGAGGCAGAAGGAGAAATAAGATTAGGAGTGGAAACAGAGGTTCTAAAGTACCCTCAGATTTACAGTTATCCTTGGTCTTAGGGGAGCTGCCATAACAGTTTTACTTTTACTGTGAAACACATCCTTTAATTAGAAATTCGGGAAGTAGTGAAGTCCTGAGGGCATGAAAACCTCTTTTTGTAAGGACTGGTTTTACATCAAATGAAAAAATTTACAAAAATTTAGGTTTAAATTATTAAAACAAGAAATTTAATTTTTCCAAATCTTTCTCATAAATGTTGGCAGTAGGATTAAAAGCAAATCATCTTTGAAATCTGTTGGATTAGATTTTCATAAAATTCAGTTCAGCAGCAGTATACTCTGCTTAAGTAAGATGCAGATATTGCATATTGTCACTGAAGATACATGCCCTGATTATATGAATGCATTATGTCTTTTGGAGGGCATTTTTTTTGTAGTGTTCTCACTTGACCAGGCAGTTGTTTTATGTGCAGGTGTCAATGGCAGTGGCATTACAGTGAACTGTTGGACAACATTTAATACAGTGAAAATATTTTGTTGAAGAGTATTTTATGCTAAAACATTTTTGCAGTACATGGATAACTGCTAACCCTTTTAGTACTGAAAGCTAAGCAAAATTAATGTTTCATCATTGTTTTGTGTCCTTGTCTGTGAGGGATGTTCTAGTGTCTTTAAGTAGATCAGATTTTTGTATTTTTACTTCCATAGTATTAAAATTGCAAGTGCTGCACATGAAATCTTTGGTTTATTCTCAGAATATTTTTATAATAAAAACAATTTCAGAATTAGTTGTAAATGACATCATTAGTCCGATCAAAGAATTATAGTAAACCATATGTGGCAACATTCTTGCTTTATACTCTACACTGATAAGATTTCTAAAATATGTTAACATTTCAAAATTCCAAAGTGCTATCAGTTTAAAATTAACCTACGACTTGTATGCTCCATTTACGGAGCAGCACGTAAGTTTGTTTTTCATGCCAGCTTTCCTCTTCAGCTTGTATTGTATTGAATATGTATTGAATGTGTGAATCTCAGTGTTATAGAAAACCTCAATTTTTTCGTGTATAGGAAAAAGCAGACATCTGACTAGTTCTGTATTCTCTTATTGCAAGTAGCTCGTAAAACAGGATCGCATTGTGAGGTCAAAGTCCACAGAACTTCATCAGACAATTATCAGGCAATTTGTGTATCCAAAGCTGAGTTGGTATGCTGCTGTTTCAAACAGGCCCAGACTATTAAATTATTACTTAGTGAGTTCAGTCTTTTCTAGGGAAGGATAGTGTTTGGTTTTCAAACTGTTACCACATTGACTTTTGAAGAGAGTTTGAGGTGAAATACATAAATCATATTCCTATAGTTCCTGTAAGTTAAAAATGTTCTTTTTATTCTACAGTATACTTGTTTGCAAGTATACAGGGCCCAAGTGCAGCAGATAACAAAGCTCATGCTAGTTCTCTGTCAGCTGACAGCAAGCAGCTGATAGATGGCTGTGAGTGACCTACCAGTCATGCATCCAAATGTCACTGACATCCTAAGGAGTGTTATGGAAGTGGCAGCAGAGCACAATATATATAGCTCTTAGACCTAAAGATACTTAGCCAAAGTACTTTTCTGTCTCACTTATGTGGTATATAATGACTGTGTTATTAAATTAATTGAAATGTTTCTCTAGCATTAATAAAGCCAAGCTGAAATAATATTCCTTCAGTACCTTTGTTATTCCTATGTCTTTTCTGTATTCATATCCTTAATTTGAAGTACTTCTAAATAGGTGTTGCCAGGCAAAGATGTAGTGGTTCAGATATATATATTTTTTTTTCCTTTCTAATATTTTGGACTAAATTTTGGAGGCTGCATAAGCTTGAATCTAAACTTGTATTTTACGACTCCTGATACATACACCAACCTGCTTAGATTGCTCATCAAAATGAAAAGCAAACCAGAAAAGACCTATTTGATTTCTATAACACTGCTTTCTGAAAGTGCAGTTCTGCTCTCCTGGGTTCTGGGGCTTTTTTTAATTGCAGAGAGAAACCCTTGAAATTTGAGCTCTTCAGTTTTTCCTATTCCCTTGTCACAGTAGAGATGAGGCATAAAAGATTATGTTGCAAATTGCACAAAGCTTTTTATAAATAAATATTTTGTAAATGAGAAAATTACCGGATTATTCACAACTTTTTTCCTGACTTTCACCTTGGACAAATAACTGAATTTATTTATTTATTTTACTGTAGGAGATGAGTTTTTTTACGTAAGAGTTGAAACTACACAGCTAAAGAGCTGATGGCTGGCATCTTCTATCTACTTGAAGTAGATGAGGAAATGGTGGCTTTTCTCTTAGTCAAGTTTTGTAGTCTCATCCTCTTCCCTCTGTCTTGCTGTGCTGGTATATAACATAGCAAAACTGCTCATGTACAATTATAGAAGCTTTTAAGTGTTAACATACTACAAATGCACGTGTGCCGTGATACACTCTGCTAACAAGATGTATGAATTTTCAAATTTTCTTGATAACAGGCTAATACAAAATTTGGAACTACTGATTCTCTTCTTTTTCTGAAAGGGAATAATGATTACTTTTGACAATCAAACATATTATATGCATGTAACATGTATAATAGTCAACTACTGCCATCTCCAGAGCAATGAGACTTAGGTCAAACTCTGACCCCTGTTAAATTTTGGATTTTCTTTCACAGCATATTAAAGAAGCTCTTTGGTCTAGAAATTGCATATACTTTGGCCTTTGTGCCTCACTCATCAGAATCCTTGTGAAAGAAGATTTGAGCATGGTAATTCTTCAGAGGGAGGAGGAATAATGAGAATAATAGGAACACAGTCATTTCTGGAATTCAGAAAGTCCTTAAAGATCAAGTAAGGCTGCTTCACTTAGACCAAAGTTGAGGGCTACAAAAACTGTTCAAAATGTTGAAAATATAAAGGTTATTTAAACAGTAACTTTATCTGTCCTTTGATAATACTGAGGGTAAGGTAATCTGGTGTTTGGCTTCATCAACCATTTTACCTCATTTGCAACTTTCTATCCAAGATAAAAATGTTTGTAGCTCAGTAGGATTTTACTTGCAGAAAAACAGAGTAAGAGTTAAATATTGTGACAAAAGATCAGTAATGTTACAGCATGTTGAGGAAACATTCCTGTTTGACCACCCAGGAGCCACTGTGGCAGTCACACTCACACCGCCCCAGGCTTTCGCTGCTGGGACTGAAGCCCCTTCACCACAAGCAGCTCCAGTGAGCTGACAGGTGTCCCACCTGACCCCTCACACACTCACACAGAGACAAGTTTCACGACACTTGCATATCAGACAACTCTCCCTCACTGCCTTGACCCAAGATTTCCTGTAGCAGAATCTTAGACTCTGCTTCCTTTAAGAATTTTTATCATGGTCCGCCAACATAATGACAGATGGAGTTGGATGTCTCCTGGTAGGGACCCTGAACAAGGAATGCCTGGCTTTCATTCTGTGTGTCTGTTTAATGATGATATTTGATCTGGGGTCTTCTCACTGTTCATTGGGTCACAGAGTCTCTGGGTGACTGGCCACCATCCAGCTGGCATGGCAAGTCTATACCTTTTATTGGGCAAAGGGCTCATTGCTGGGGGTTTCAACCATTTCCCCCCAGCCAGGACACAACTTGTAGCTTGCAATGCAACTGTGCACTGAGCTGCCTGTACTATTTGGTAGTCCTCAACAGCCTTCAGCCTCTAAATTTGGTGCTTGAGATTAAGGTCAGTATGGCCTAGGGAGATGATTTACCCCAGAGTATCACAGAATTGGTAGGCTTGGAAGGAACCTCTGGAGAGCATGTAGTCCAACCCTGTTCCAAGGCAGGGTCACCTAGAGCAGGTTACACAGGAAAGGAATATGTCCAGGTAGGTTTTGAATGTCTCCAGAGAGGGACACTCTGTGACCTCTCTGGGAAGCCTGTTTTAGTGTTCTGCTACCCTAGGTGTAAAGTTCTTCCTCATGTTGAGGTGGAACTTTCTGTGGTTTAGTTTATGGCCATTACTCCTTGTCCTGTCACTGGGTACCACTGAAAAAAGTCTGGCACCATCCCCTTGACAACCTTCTTTGAGATATTTGTATGTATTGATTAGATCCCTTCTCTGTTTTCTCTGCTTTAGACTAAACAGCCCCAGCTCCTGCAGTCTATCCTTGTGAGAAAGGTGTTCCAGACCCCTAATTATCTTTGTGGCCCTCTGCTGGATCCTCTCTAGTAGCTTCTTATCTTCCTTGTACTGCAGAGCCCAGAACTCCACACAGTACTCCAGATGTCTTGTTAGGACTGAGTAGAGGGGGAGGATCACCTCCCTCAACCTGCTGGCACAACCTGATGTGCCACAGGGTACCTCTGGCCCTCCTAGCTGCAAGGGCACTGCTGGCTCATGGTTGGCTTGCAGCTCCACCAAGACTCCAAGGTCCTTCTCTGCAGACCTACTCTCTAGTAGGTCAGCCCCTAAGCTGTACTGATACTTGAAGTTATTCTTTTCCAGTTGCACTCCCCTTGTTGAACTTTGTTAGGTTTCTCTGTGCCCAAGGCTCCAGGCTGTCAAGCTCCTGTTAAATGGCAGCGCAGCCTTTAGGTGTATTAGCCACTCCCCTCAGAGTATGTTTGAAACAAAGTGTTGGAAGCTCTTAGTAGGATTTCTATAGAGAGCTTCAAGTGTGATATGATGACATTCTTAGGATTAGAGAAGGTTAAAGAGTGACCTACACCTTTGCATCTTCTGATTACGGTATGCTTCATCTCACTTGATTTTCATTTGTCTAGTTTTATTGGTTGCAATACCAGCCTAGTGCTGATGTGCTGCTAGTGATACATTAGACAGTATAGCACCAGATGTGTTTGGTGTTTCTGAAGCTGTTGAGATAATTCAGAGTAGGTTTTAAGGACAAATCCTGAAGCACAAGAACCCCATGTGGTAATACTATTTAATATTGGCTGACTAGCAGGTTGCTTCTTGCCTGTTTGCAGGCAGAGGTGAATAATTTCTTTGTGATTTTTAATGACCCTTTCTCTAACATCCCTTCCCCAGAGTTAAATAGACAGTTCTCTAAGTTATACTAAATAGATGCTGAAAAAAATGAAAAATGCAGATAAAAACACATGTATATATTGGAAAGCATTAAGTAGTGTAATTACAGGACTCAGTAGAGAGCTCTGCCACTAATTTAACTGTCTGTCTACTAGTTCAGGAGGCCAGTCGTCCTGAGGACAGCATGTCTTATTGTTAAAAACGGAGGAAAAGAGGGCTCCTTCCCTTCTGTGCTTGCCTTTACTCAAGCAAGAAACGGCAAAGCTGAGATGATTTAGAAATGTTCTTGCATCATGATCATCAGTGAAACTCAAAAGAATTTTTAATTGCATTCTACTGTTTGTGTAAACTTTTAGTTATGATGGAGACACTGGAGTTGTATGTCTGCAAACTCAAGCAGTACTGCATCGATTTCCTTGTTCTCTGTGGTATGGATTGGCGTATTTTAGGCAGTGGATAGATTGGATCTTCTTACCATTTTAAAACAGGGTTGCATATCCCTATCAGTCTACCAGGTAGTTTGAGTGAATTTTTAAAATGGACTTGTGCTGTTGCTTAAAGTTCTGTCATCTTACCTGTATGTTTTGGGTTTTATAATTAACATTTTGTGAAAGAATGAATTTGTAAATTTGTGAATTTATGTCTGAGCCTTCTGAACTTGGCTGCACTAACATGGTCATGGACTTCCAGGGATGACTGAAAAGCTAAGAATTCATAGACACTGAACAAACTGACAGACCATCTTTTTTGGAACGGATGAACTTGTTAGAGATCAAATAGGAATCCTTTTTAATGCAAACCTTTAGTGTACTAAATAATGTGGTTAGGATTAAGCAAAGTAATGCTATGGTGAAATGTCACAACTTAATATTTGGAGCACTAGCAGGCTGTTACTGTGAAGAGATAATTTAAATTGTCTGTGGTTCCTGAAGTTCTTGGTGGTCATGTCATTAAAAGTGATTGAATTAAGCTGAAGATAATGTATATTACAAGTTGAAAATGTTCATAATCTTTTGGTTAATAATATTTGCTTAATCCATTTATCAGTGCTTTGCAGACTGTGTTTCATCTTCTTAACTGGTCTTCTCCAAACATGCAAAGTAATTTTTATCTTTAAAAAAATTATAATTTTATTTGTGAATTTGCATGCTTCTAATTCACGAGGCCATCAGGCTTGCTTGTAGTATTGCTGCTGTGTGTTTGTACACTTGTGTATACATAGTATATGCCTTTTCTTTTATTGGCATATGCCTTTTCAAGAGGAACAAGAACTTCTATGACAATCAACACTTGATGAAGATTTTCTGGAACCATTATCACTTGTCAGTTTTGTCAGTTTCCTTATTTTTGTCTTGTCTGAAAGCTCAGAGGAAGAAAAAATGTAGGTGGGTTTTACACACTTGTGTACATATATGTATATATATATATGTACATACACACTGTATACATACATACATATATACACAGACACACACACACACAGACATATATGTATACCAGCAGCTTTTGAACAGCTTGCTCTTTAGAATTATATTTCTAACAGGCTGAGAGAGGAGGACAACAAGCCCAGTGTGTGGCTGCTACCACAGTGTATGCGCAGGGCAAGTGTGTTGAGGCTTTGGGGAAGTGAAGAAGGAGCATGAGGAATGTGACCATCTTTTTTATTAGCAGCTCATCTTTGTAGTAACTTAAATGTGAGAAATTTCAGCTGAGTTTGTTGGACATAACTAGTTACTGACAAATCTGAAGCTGTTTATTGTATACAGCTGTCACAGAACATTTACCACTTCTTACATTTTCTGAAAGGGTTTGGCGAACATAAATTCAAAGTCCTGTGGCCTTTCAGATCTTACCCATGAAATATTTATCTCTCTCAATATGAATTTGTGTAATTGATCTGCTACAGCACTGGAATCAATGTAATCATTACAAAAGAAGTAAATTAAACTCCTAGCTTATGTTAGTATTTGATTCCTAAAAGTACTGTTTAGTAGCTCAGTAGAGGAGTTTGTCTCATTATTTCAGAACAATTTTGTTTTACTCAGTGTTTTGGTTCAGTCAGCAATCAGTACAATTCTGAAATCTCAAGCTGTAAGGAAGTTGAACCTTGAACTTAGGTATGTGAGTATAATCATGAGAGGAATATTTTTCTCTCTCACTTACAGCATCCTAAATACATTAGATTGCATTACATTACATGTATATATCCAATCTGAATTCAAATTCCAGTCTCTTTGCTTCATTTTTTCACATCTAGGAATTTATATCTCTTCTTAGATACTGACTTGATAAAGTGGTTAAATTCAACTTATGGTATTTTTACAAAATAGCCTGCTAGTAGCTTAAAAAAACTGTAGGGAATTTAAAAAAATGTAGACGGAATTCTAGTGTATAAAAGCACTAGATGATAAATAGTCAAAAGCAAACATATTATATATATGTGGAATACTGATAGAATTTTTATAATAAAGAGTTGTTAATGAATAACTGAGCACAAATAGGGCTCAGTGGTATATGAAGACAACTCATCCACAGAAGTTTAAAAAAATTGCAATAGCAATGCCTGAAACAGTTTTTATCTTGGTCTAAACTAGGATCTTTTAAATAGCATGCTTTGTTAGTTCTAAATGATCAAAACTATATTTTGGCTGTTCTGAAATGATCTAGTGCATGTTTTCTGGTTATGTCCTCCCTTATAAATATCTGTTGTCTCATAAACTGCTGTATTGTTTTTTTATGTTTTTAATAGCATGGAAAATGGAGTAAAATTTTGCAATGTGTTCTTTATTGCTTGATTTATTTTCATTTTCCTCCTTTTTGCATTTAATAACAGCTGTTAGCCGGGATGATAGCAGAACCTGCTTTTCTCTCTGAGTATACTATCTTTGCTTTGGATCCCACCAAACAACCTAAGCCACAGAGTGACGGTGTGGTGAGTCCTCCCCACCCTTCTTAGTGATGCCTTTAGCAGGTGGAGGAGAGTCATGTACTAGAAGGCAAACTTAGTTGCTTGTGGCTTGTTCTCACAAAGACCTCTGTATTAACTACCTTGTTGCTAACCCTGCACTAAATTCCACAGAGGTAGTACCTGATAGCTCCTGGCACATATGCTGTATGATGTGAATTTATTGTAACGTTGAAAAATTAACATACTTTCTCTTATACAGGTAACAAGACACACATTTAAAGAACTGTTGCACAAGTTTGTGTGTGTGTTGCATAGAAATTTCCTCTTCATATTTATGTAGGTCTGTATGTATTTAAAGATAAATGGATAGAATTAACAGTGGGTTTGCTTATGTGTAAAACTTCTATGCTCTTTGCTGTATACACTGAAATGCAGCATGTCATTTACTACTAACGGTAGCAGGAAATAATTATTTTACATAGACACATAAATTAATCTACTTCCAGTTGATAACCTGGCAGTTATTATTGTGAGGATGAATAGTCTTTTTTTTAATAATTAGGTTTTACTTTAGATACATGTTTCTTTGCCTGGAAATGTTGTCTTCACCATATATAAGTGGAGAAACTCAGTGAGAAGAGGCAAGAAGTGAAGAAAAAGAAGCAGGCATAGGGAGGAAGTCAGACTTCTGCTTTCTGATATAGGCACATACAAAGCTGTATTCTTATTATTGGCACAGGACAGGAATGGCATTTTTCACGTGCTTCAGAAGTGTGGCATTCCTGAGTTCGTAAGTGATTTAAAGCACTGTAAGTTTTAGAATCCCAGCTCATCATGATACTTCATGATTACTTTGTAAGTGCTCTTTTCCTGCTCATGGTTTAAAATGACCAGTCACTGAAAGCTATAACAGGATCAAAATTTAATAAGCAGGACATAGCCCAACACACCATATTGTGTTGGACTTGTCTCTCTCAGGGTAAGCAAGATTGTACAGAAACAGTGATTAAAATGGTGGTCCCTAGAAAGTGTATTCTGACCATATTCCAGGTCCAGCAATTGTTACTTAAAGATTGACTGCAAATTTAAGTAAACTTAAAGTTTTCACTGCACAACAGATTTATCTCAAAAAAATTAATTTCAAATAACCTGTTCGTGTGAGTGCTCCAGTGTTATCTTTCTTTGACCTTTTAGTATGTACTTTAGTGGCATATTTACTGGCTCATGTATTTATATGCAAGACTGCATACATGCAAATAATTGTAATGTAACAGTTATTGTTAATGTGTTACCAGTGTGTATTAATAATATGTTACCTGTAAAACTGATTTTATTCTCTGAACTTTTTGAAAATTCTAGAGCAGTACTTGCAATAAGGATTTGAAGGGGGAGAAGACGATAGGAAAGTTTATGGAGAATATGATGACTGATTTAAAAAAATATATTAAAGAAACACCTTTATTATATTTGTTTACAAAACCTAGGTACACTAAAAATACAGGAGAGGAAAGTTTCACTGACACACACAAAAGCATAGTAACTCTGCTAAAACAAAACAGTATTTTAACGTATATGTGATCTGAGAGTGAACAGCATAGAAAAGGGACTGTAACTGATGATTTTTTGGCATAGATGAAGTTAGTATACTTTACTAACTAAGCTGCAAAGGTTTTTGTTGCATGAAGAAACAGTTCAAAATATTCTTGGACACAGTGGGTTTTCTTTAAAGAAAAAATTAAAGGAAAATAAGGGAAGAAAACATATTAAGCTCTCCTTCCTTTCTCCCTTCATAATTACTCAGTTTTGGAATACTTGAGAAAGTATTACTATTAAAAGCAGCAAAAAATATTTTTAAATACAGACATTTAAGATTTAATTTCTCAAGCTTGCTAATCTATTTACACCTTTGAGAAATAAGTATGATTTTGCATTTCAGAAATAGGGAAATAAGGTGGCACAAATGTTACTGGAACATCCTAATATGTTCCAGTTGAAACTGAGCTCTGATTTATACATCTTCATGATAAAAAGCAACGTTTTTATTAGAGATTGTAAGTATAGCTGTCTTTGGATAGAGATATGGAAGTTATGTTCTTCTTCCATTGGTCTCCAGAAACCCTGATGTAACTGCTGATTTTAGGACTTTCAGAATGGCTGCTTGTGCTCTGTGAGTCTAATTTTGCTGAAAGCTCTCTTCAGGCTTATGAAAAGCTAGGGATTTTAAGCTTTTCAAAGCCTCTTGGATCTATGCTTATATATAGCAACTTCCATTCATGCTTACAATTCAGTGTGTGGATACCCAAACACAGTCCTTTGCCCTAGAGCACAGTCACGTGGACTTGCAGCAGCCAATACTTATTTTTTATATTAAAGATTACTAGTGTATCCCTTTTATTATATATGCCAATAGAAAGTGTAACCCCAAATACAGGTTCTTCTTTTGTTCCCATAGATTGTTTACAAAAATGTCTGCATAATGAGTAGGAAACTTTTAAAAGTGGCAGCACTAGTTTAGTTTTGAAGTTACTTTTTTAAGGATCTCTATAGGTCATTAAATGGCAGCTTTTTTAAGCATCTTCACAAAAAGGAGCAGCATCCATGGGCTTTATGTTTATAGAAACTTTATTAAATTTAATAAATCTACTTAATCTTGTGTTTCAAAATAGATGTTAAATATTAAATTATACTTACAAATTACATGCACAGATTCTCCATCATTTCCTTTAACTCTTTTTTATGTGTATCAGAATACTTGATTTTTGAAAGAAGTGTGTGTATATAGTTTCTAAGTCACAGAATCACAGAATTAGGTAGGTTGGAAAAGACCTCTGACATCATTGAGTCCAATCTGTCCAATGACCTAACACCACCTTGCCAACATCCAAGTGCCACATCCAGTCTTTTCTCGAGTACCTCCAGAGATGGTAACACCACCACCTCCCAGGAAGCGCATTCCAATGCCCAATCACTCTTTCTATGAAGTCTTGGTAGTGTTTGTCTTCCTCTGTTGTCTGTCCTATAGTAGCGCAGCAGATGCTTTGTAAATTATAAAGCAGAAGATTATTTTTTATTTGGATTATCTTATTGTTAACTTTTCCTGTTAGGAGAAAAAACAAAAACAGATAATGGAGACAAGAATACAGTGTAGAAGTTCGTTGGTTTAAAACCCATAAAAACTGTTAATCCACTATGAACAAATCTGCTGCCACAGGGCAGTGTTCTGAAGCAGAATGCAGATTTTGTTCAAGCCAGGTGAAGCACAGTTTCCAAACTTCTTGTATTCCTCATTTTCTTTTGTCTGCATATGGGTAACTGCTCAGTTCTCTAGTTTCCTTAACTATCTGGATTTCTCTTTGTTCTGTGATATTTCTGTACTACCTCAAATCTGCTCCATGTCAGACCTTTTTGAAGCCCTTTTACAGTGAATCATTCCTCTGCCACATGAATGTTTAGATATGCTTATCGGCATATCCAGAGTAGAAGCTGTGAGTATGATCATTTAGGAGATAAATATACAAGGGTGATTGTGATTGAGATTTCAGTTCAATGTACCCCTTAGATTTTGCAGCTTGCATGTAACTGTCAGGGTACAGCTTGATTAGAAGTTAAAAGTTACACTGCTCTTGGGTGAGTTTACCCATATTTTGTTCGATATGCCTCAGTGTTTCACTTCCCTTGAAAAAATCCATGTCTAGGATGGTTTCTAGCATATTCTGCTAATTCAGTTGGACTGGATTTCTACAGCAAAAAACCATCTCGATTTGTGTGAGTTAGAATCATAGAATATCCTGAGTTGGAAGGGACCCACAAGATGGACCGAAGTCCAACTCCTGTCCCTGCACTGAAGAGCCTGAAGAATCACACCATGTTCCTGAGTGTGTTGTCCAATCACTTCTTGAACTCTGTCAGGCTTGGTGCTCTGACCACTCACCTGGAGAGCCTGTTCCACTGCCCAACCACCTCGCTGGGTAAAGAACCTTATTCTAATAGCCAACATGATCTTCCTTAACAGAGCTTCATGCCATTCCCTTGGATCCTGTCACTGGTCACCACAGCTCCTCCCCCTCCATATCCCCTCATGAGGAAGTTGTAAACTGCTATGAGGTCTCTCCTCTGTCTTCTCCAGGATGAGCAAGCCAAGTGACCTCAGCTACTCCTTGTACAGTTTCCCCTCCAGCCCTTTCATTATCTTTGTAGCCCTTCTTTGGATGCTCTCTAAGAGTTTTGTATCTTTCGTATATTGTCGCACCCAGAACGGCCCTCAGCACTTGAGGTGAGGCTGCACCAATGCAGAGCAGAGCAGAACAATCCCCTCCTTTGCCCAGCTGCTGATGCTGTGCCTGATGCACCTCAGGACACAGCTGGCCCTCCTGGCTGCCAGGGCACTGCTGGCTCACATTCACTTGCCATCAGCCAGGACCTCCAGGTCCCCTTCTGTGGTGCTGCTCTCCAGTGTCTTGTTCCCCCGTCTGTCTGTACATCCAGGGTTGCCCCATCCGAAGTGCAGAATCCAGCACTTGCCTTCATTGAACTTCTATGGTTGCTGATTACTCAGCCCTCTAATTTGCTGAGGCCCCCTCTTCCAGGGCCTCTCTGCCTTCAAGGGAGTCAACAGCTCCTCCCAATTTAGTATCGTTGTCAAACTTAATGTACTTTCAAGTCCTGCGTTCAAGTAATTTATGAAGATATGGAAGAGCACAAGGCTGAGGATAGAGCCCCGTGGAACCCCACTAGTGACAGCTCACCAGTCTAATGTCACCCTATTCACTGTAACCCTTTGTGCCTGACCCATGAGCCATTTGCTCACCCATCACATGATGTGCTTATCCAGCTGAACATTTTGTCCAGAAAGATCCTGTGAGAGACAGTATTAAAAACTTTACTGAAATCCAAAAGATCACAAGTGGCTTCCCTTGGTCAGCTCAGTGGGTAGCCTTGTAATAAAAGGAAATCAGATTCGGCAACCAGGAGTGTCCCCTCGTGAACCCATTACTGGTTGTGACCAAGGGTTGCTCTGTCTTGCAGTTGTTTTTCAATAACTACCAGAAAAATCATCTTCATAATTTTACTAATCAGTGATGTGAGTCTAAGAGACCTGTAGTTTCCAGGGTCATCCTTCTTGAAAATTAGGACTGGGTTAACAAAAACCTGAACACAGGACACAGGAAAAGCAGGATAGACAGGCTAGGAACAGAAATATCTAAACTCTGTAAAAAAAAAAAGCCAAACCAGTAAAAAACACCCCAAAACCTAAACCAAACAAACCAACCAACGCAAGACTATATTTTGTTGTATTGGTTTTGTTTTTAATGTGTGTGTGTTTTGTTTTCCTTTCTTTGGGAATGCAGAAGTTTTGTGTGAGATATATTTTCAGAAAGTCTAATTTTCTTCCCATGCTTGTTGGAGTTTTAAACAGTTTATTACCAGCACTTCTTTTCCAGGTAGTTTCTACCCCTCAGTGCACCAAAAAAGAGAAAGATGGTGTTACAGCAAGCTCTTACTCATACTGGCTGTAAATACTAGTCAATTAGATTTGCACTGCTGTAATTTTGTCTTTTTGGTGTGTCTTTGATTTGTCCATGAATGTTATATAAATAATATTATGAATTACTTAATTGGAGATGTCCATATTTGCAGATGTCTCATACTAATCCATGCACACATAGCTGCTTTGTAGTTCTGCATATTGCAGCAATCTGTTTTGAATTTAACAAACTAGCTTGTTTGCATGAAGACACCTTAATAAGCTTTCTAAAGGAAGTACTAAAAACAGGCAAAGAAAAAAGCACAGATGCAGTTTCTAGGAATCATTGAATTACAGTCCTTGTACTCTGTTTCTTCTAATGGTTGTTTTTACCTCCTGTAGAACTTGAATAAACAACCAGTTCCTGGATCCACAGAAGACAATGGAAGTGAACCTGTTTCTCCACAGGTATGTGGAGGGCATGGGGGGTTTGTTTTGTCCTACACTGCTGTGTTGTCTTTGTATTACATTGGCTTAAGTGCCCTATCTTCATGCTGAAGAAGGCATGATGAGTACATGCTTGTCAGGATGCTCAGATATTTTGTGTGTAATCCCATTAGCTGGTATTAAGTACTGTCACTGAAATGGGGAGTTTTTTGGTTTTTTTTTGTAAGACTGGTGAGCAGACTGCCATCATTGAGATGCATCTTGTTGCACAGCCATTATAGGATACAGAGCATTTAACTCACTTTCAGAAGTAGAGGACCTATTGCATGTCTGGAAAACTACCTTCTAGCAGAAGGAAAAGAGCTAATAGGCTAAAAATATTGTCACTAGTGATAAAGATGTAGGTCATTTTTTAATATGTCTCAGGGAAACATTTAGCTTGCTGAAATGGGATTAGCAGTGGCTTCTGGCACGTGCCTCCCAGCATTTGATTGCAGGGGGAGCATCGTGCAGTAATGGTTTCCCATCACTTCTGTAGCACCAGCAGTATAGGTTACCTCAGCACAGAGTCTTTTGGTATAGAATGAAGTAAGTACTATAGCTACATAAATCAATAATTTCATTTTATGTAAAAATCATAAAGCCATTTCAAATAAAAATAAGAAAAGGACTGTTCAAGATGGCTTGCTAGAAGCAACTATCATACAAGGACTTCTACAATTATTTTGTTCCTTTTATCATAGGAAGGTATCTGTGTCTTTGAGACAAATACAGTCTTCTGTGTAATACATCAAGAAGTGATTCAGTTATATTTTTCAAGTTTGAGACAGTAGTAAATAACCATTCATATTAGTTACACATTCTTCACTTTTTAGAGGGATTACGCAGAAATGCATTCTTCTAAAAGTTTAAATCAGAGCTGTAGTTTATTAGATTTGGTTGCTATCTGAAATTGCACACATCTGGTAGTTGCATGCTTGATTTTTCTGCACAAGGAGATGATTCTTTTAAGGGAGTGGCAGCTATTTGGTGTCATGTTAGACAACAGTAGTTTCTTTGCACGGGTCAGGTCTCTTTCCTGGACTTTAGTGTGTCTGTCTGCCTAAAAGCAGCGCAGAAATAATTACTTTCTTTGAATTTTTGCAGCAAAGTGACAGTCAGTCTTTTGCCCAGAGGCTTCAGCTTCGAGTTCCCTCCATGGAGTCTTTGTTTCGAAGCCCAGTAAAAGAGACCCTATTCCGCTCTTCTTCCAAAGAGTCCCTAGTACGAAGTTCTTCGAGAGACTCACTGAACCGAATGGACTTGGAAGCCCTCAGTCCCACCTTTGATCCACCTTCTGACATTGAAAGTGAAACAGAAGAGCCTCTGGGAAACACGGACAGCTTCAGCAAAGAGCAGCTGCTGCAGCGTCTGCGCAGAATGGAGCGCAGTTTGGGCAACTACAGGGGAAAATACTCCGAGGTAGGCAGTGTGACTGGCTTAGCTGGGCAAAAAGGGGAAAAAGATTAGGCTAAGAGATACTGCAGCAGTGAACAGTCTTTTTGTTTTCCTGTTAGGAGCAAATGTTTCAACTTACAGCTAAGACGGAAGTTAAATTGTTCTAGGTCCAATTATTTTTGACCTAGATAGGTCAAATGTTTTTCTGGTAATAAAACATGGAAATCTTTTTCTCTTGTTGATAAATAATTTCCCAATGTCAGCAGTAGAGATTAATTAATGATTACTCACACAGAGCAGGCCTATTAAGATTTCAGGTGGTGGAGTTCACTACAGAGATGAGCATGACTTGTATTCCCGTGACAGCAGTTGGTTTTTTTTTCTGCAACTTGTTCTTGAAATGCACAGTCTATATCCAAGTGCAATAGGTAAGCATTTTGTTTTCAAGAAACAAGTCCTAGTCTTCATAATTTCCAGGAATTCCCTGGGAGGAATTAATTCAAACATGTTATTTTTTTGTTATTTTAGTGAAAACCAATTATATAAGTAGTTTCACTACTCATTTTCCAAATTACTGGAGAAAGTAAAGCTGTCTAACTGATGATGGTGTTTTGGTATTAGGTTTTAAAATTAGTTTTGGAGTTTTGTTTGATTTTTTTATTTTTGAAGTGTGAGTGTTCTGTATTTAAAACTGGATGTTTGTACTGTTTTTTACAGTTCTTTTAATGTTTGGTATCCTCAAATACAAAAATTCCTGTGCAGACATTTGTCAAAATCCCTGGAATCTAAAATATGTATACAGTGACTGCAGTATTCAGCATATGCCTGAAAAAGCAGTTGTCTCACAGTAATTTTTCCTTCACTTCCAGCTAGTGTAATAAGTATTTTTTTAAAGTTTATGTAAATAGTAGTTGCTAAAATGAAAATTCTTCAATTTGTGGGTTTGTTTTAATGCTTTTTTTGGTTGTTTGGGTTTGCGGTTTTTTTTTATTAGTGTAATCTGTCCACCAAGTCCTAACTTTATCTGTCAAAAAGGCTTGGGTTTTTTTCCGGGTTTTGTGAGTTTCTTTATTTCAGTTGAAGAGAATTGTTTTGCTGGAGCTTGGAAGAAACTTGTTTCAATATATAATGAGTAATTAAGGCAGAAATATTTTTTCCCTCTTAAAGTAGGATGCAAAGTTAGCGTCTCAAAAATATGGTAAAGGAAACCATCCATAGCAGTTTTGATTTTCTTATAAGGGCAAAATAAATATGACTTTGAAATTAGAAGTAATTTTGAATTCTGAAAATATTTAGTTTGTTTTAAATAAGAATTTGAAGATATGTTTTGACTTACTGAGTTCTGGTTTTGGTATTCTAGATTTATTTTTCTTATATTTCTCATCTATTTGAAAACAGAATGTTCTAATTCCAAGTGACATTATGCTACTGTAACATAATGCTACTTGGTAGTTGTAATCAAATATTTGAGTAAACTAGGTTATGCAGTTACTCTTTTTGTCAGCTTACAGTGAGAAATGAAATACTGTCCACTTCCAATCTGTCTTTGCTGGATATATGCAATATGGATATATATGGATATATCCCATATGCAAAGCAAATGGGATGAGAGCATTACACCTTTTTTTGTTAAATTCAAGAATGTATTTTTTAATGCATGCTTTTTGTAAAATTATTTTTGCTCAATCTCCCTGGGACATGTACTCTTACAAGTGGTCACCCCTGTGGGGTAGCTGTCTGGGATGTAACTTGCTGATACTGTTGGGTTTGACCCCTGTGTTGAAGGATAGTATGTGGTATGTCATCTCAGGGAAGGGAAAACTGTGTATTAATGCTGAGTAACATCATTGGTTTTTTTTAAAGGCTTGTTTTTTTTAAGACATTGGAGATATTTTATAGATAGAAAAAGAAAACATTAAGAAAATTTAAGTACATTTCTGTCAAAAGAGCGTTCTCAAGTGGAGCAAAGAGTTTGACAATGCAGGTAGTGATACAACTAAGGAAATTATTTTGATGGCTATACACAGATGTATTGTTATCTTTATGTCCTATTCGTGTGTTTTAGCTAGTGTCTGCTTATCAAGTTATCCAGCGGGAAAAGAAGAAGCTACAGGTAAGGATTACTTTTCATTCTCTCTTACCTGCATCCTTTTTTGAATCTTAAAATGTGTAGTCACAATACAGATTTAATTTTCAGTGTGTTGTGTGTATGTAGCAGAAGATGATTTCTTAGCTGGGATTTCTAAGAAAGCAAAGGTGAGATGAATTTGTCAAAATAACTGTAAAGTATTATACTCCAGCCTTTTTTATTGCATCAGCTGACTTCAGGTGACAGATGATAGATTGTCAACCCACAGTTGGCAGTTTGTGGCAATACTTGCAAATCAAGCATGACTTGAAAGAGAAACAAATCTTTACATCTGTGAATTTTTTTGAATTTATTTATCCATTTTAAAATTGCATTTAATACACCTGATCTTTGTTCTTCCTTTTTTTCTTAAGAGCATTCTGAGTCAAAGTCAGGATAAAGCACTTCGCAGAATTGGAGAACTGAGCACCTTAATTTCCTTTATTGATTACATGTTTATACATAGGATCTTTTTCTGCCTAGCTTTTGACTGTTTTGTTCACAAAGTATTTTCTATTACAGAGCAGGGTTTTACTGGTTTTTTTTTCCTGTTTATATGGGGTTACTCCTCTGGCTTGCTTCCCATTCAGCCACTTATTTCTCTACTTTAAGACAAAGCAGTGCATCACCAACTGAACAACTTCTCTTGTTCTTCTACTTTCTACATATTGTAAAAGATGTAGAAGTGTGTGTGGTTCTTGCAGTATTGTTGGGCCCAGCCATAGATGTCCCTGTGCAATTTGTTGCTCTTCTATTGCAGGCAAATGTAAGTAATAGGCACATTTTCATAAGGATTTATATGACTTTCAAAAAAAAGGATAATTTTAAAAAAATTTCATCTTTATATCAGTTGAAATACTGTTTTATGGATTTTAGTGTAGTTTGGTTTCAATCATAAAATCAAGTAGATTTTGTTATGATTTGCCTCCTTAGGTTATAGTGAAATTAAAAGGAGAAGCTCTAGTGTCTTTGGTATTGTTAATAAACACAGCAGACTTAAAAAACATGTATAAATGATCAGACAGAACAGATTAAAAGGGCAGATTGAAAACTGCCATATTGTCAAACCCTGGTGAAGCACAGTGTGAAGCTGAAGCCATTTAATTGCCTCAGGGGCTAGTGCAGCGCCAGAGATGGACATGCAAGGACCTCTGTCCATGGTCTCAGGTTGCTGGAGAGCTGGGTACCGTTTAGCCCAAAGTCACAGGCTTTTTCTTATGACTGCACACCTGCTTCTGGCATGTGCCATGCTGAGCAGCAGCACTGGCTTGGAGGCCACAGCAGCCATTAGACCATGGTGAGGTCTCACCTTTGCCTGAAGGCAGACTCACTCCAGGCAGCTGGGTGTTTTGGCCACAGACAGGGACCAGGACCTGCTCCCTCCATAATGAGGGATGGTGACTGTGAGCATCTGGCCGTGTGTGTGCTCAAGGCTCAAACTCACCCTCAAGGAGCTGTCCCTGTGGAGTCAGGCAGTCATTTCAAGGGAGGCCACTGGCAAATTGCTGGGCACTCTTCAGTGATCTGGGGAGTAATTCAGGTAGGCATGCTGTGAATTGTGTATGCTAGTAGGGAGGCATTTGGGTTCACATCTGTGCTGTTTCTGCCCCAGCAGCAGAGAACAGTGGGTCAATGCTGGGAGTACCATGATCATCTGAGCTGTAGCCTGTGTCTGCACTGTCTCCACATCCTAAGCTAAACTGTCAGTGCACAGGAGGGGAAAAAACATCGCATTACTGTCAGAATTCGCTTGCCAAGGTTCTGTCATTTCCAGATCACTACAAGGTCAAATGAAAAAGCTTATTCTGTGTTAGGTCCACATCTACGTGCTCCTTTAGGATTAGTTTTCCAGTTTATTGCTTCTTATTAAAGTCAGGAAGGCATATGTGGAACAGAGTTAAATCTTTGGCATATAACAAAGAGTTGGACATGTATATTTTATTTTTCACCTCTGTCATAGTCTTTGTGATTCATATATGTAGATAAGTTATACATACATTTCTGATGTATATATATACATTTGTGTGTATATATATATTCTGTGTAAAATTTAATTTCATTCTTACCAATCTTGTAAATTTAAAGATTCCTTCAAATCTAACGCTGAAATTCTTTTTCATTAATTGGTACACTTCAAAAAGTGTTTTTCTGAACTTGTGGAAGTCTGAGTGTTGCAACATTAGGTAAAACAGGCAATGAAGGAAAAATTACAAATAAAATGGTAAGTTTCCATTGTGGAAGCTAAAATGGTCCGAAGTAGTTAATTCATTGATGTAGTAATTTGCTATCAGAAATTAATTTTAATAATCCTTTTCTTCATCATTCGGTCCATTTCCCCCATAAATATGTTGAATCAGACAAGTTTCTTCTAAGAGGGCCAAGTAAGAGTAAACTAACTTTGAGGCTAAATTGACAGTGTGAGACAGTCCCTAGAAATCAATATGGTTTTGCTTACCTTAGTTTTCTCCTGTTAGGAGTAATTCCTCAAAACCAGTCTTAAAGCAGTTTTCAGTGTTCTCCTTCTCAGAAGAGGATCAGAAGGGACTCTGACATCCGAAGAGGACCATTTCTGTGTTGGTTTCAATAAATCTCTTTGACACTTGTTCTCACACTGGCCTGCTTTGCTTTGTTTGAAAGGAATTGCTTCTAAAGCTCAGAAGCACAGTGCAGAAGTGTGATCAGTAATTGCTGAGAACATGAGGCAATGCAGTGTTAGGAAGTGGATGTAGCTGAGAAGAGAGGAATGGTTTTTGCAGTGATGCTTTCCCTCACTGTCCTGCCTGTGCATGGCTGGGCAGGCTCAGCTCATACAGCTGTGGTTTTCAAAGCTGGTATCAGCCTCATGTGTGGCAGGGCATTCACTGCTGGAGGTAAGGGATAGAGAGCAAGACAGCATAAAAACAAGATAGAGAGTTGGAGGAAAGCCACGCAGGAAGCATCCAGTGCTCTGTTTTGTCTCATTTGCTTTTTCGTCCTTTCTTACTCTTTCTATTGTCCTCTGCCTTTGCCTGGCTAATGGAACTCATGTTTATGGATGGTGATTGCTTTTATACAAATGATCTTTGCAGAATAACAGTCACAGAAGCATTCTTTTCCTGGGGTAAATCATGGGGAAGATATATATGGATTAAATAAATATATAAATGGAAAAGATTTGAAAGCTTCTGAAAATATTTGCAGTGCATGCGTGATATCTGTGTGGTTCCGGTTCTCTTAATAAGCAGTTAGATGTGAATTAATCTAAGTACATTTATTTTCTATTACAATGATTATTATTTTTAAAAAATGAAATGTTTAAACTTTAAAAGCATAAGAAGTAATTAGAAGAAACCTCCTTCAGGAAATATAAGACTCTGTAGATCCTGCTAATGAATTTAGGCAATATCTACAAGTTTCTAAGAGTGTTCAGCCAAAAAAATACATGTAAGTATCAGGTAAAGCCACGTATTTAAACTATATGACATTCTCTGCCTTTCTCATTTGAGACACATTTGACCAATTTTCTTCTCTTATACATGGCATTTCTCATTTTAGAATGGTGGCATATTGAATGAACATAATGAATTTTATATTTCTGCTCTTTATGTTGACTTAATCTATTCAGTGGCTAAATGAAGAATCTACAGAAGTGGAGTCTTCAGCTTCCAGGAGAAATATGTGCATGGAAGACAGTTTTTCAGGAGCAGGCTTGAAATGATCCCTATACAAACTTACTTTTAAGAAAAAGAATCCTTGATAATTTTGCATCAAATCTAGACTCTTGCTGTTTTAATGCTGGTATTATAATTGGATGTTCTTATTATATTGTGTGGTATGTTGTATAGAAAAAAAATATACACTTTATGGTTGTATTTTGGGATCACAACTACTAAAGAGATATTTTAGATATTATTTCATAATATTTTTGTAAGTCTTTTGAGGTCACATTTCAGTATTCATTTGAGATGTGTTTGTATTATCAGGAGCTCCAGATGGATCAACAAGCTAAGAAACATCTCCAAGAGGAATTTGATGCTTCCTTAGAAGAAAAGGATCAACTTATTAGTGTGCTGCAAACTCAGGTAAGATAATTTACCCAGCAGATGTTGTTTAAAACTTCTCTTCTTACTTTTTCTTTTTAGCTATATATTTCCTATAATGCATATCCATGTTTTATTATAATTGCTCTGAAGTTGTAAAGCTTCTTGTGAATTTAGAATTTTCTAGAAATTAAGTGTATCTTTGTGGTAGAGGATACCTTTGTAAAAATCTCACTCATGTTAAATATGATTGACTGATTTGCACGTAAAATACCTTTGTGATGTTTTGGTTATCAAGACCTCAACATTAGCAGATGTCTGACCTAAAATTGCTTTTGCAAAATTAATGTATTTTGCTTAATTGGTCTTTGTTTTTCTACTCATAGTAATTTTATTTTTGTTAGTTGGAAGCATAATTATGACTTTTAAAAAATGGTAAAAAATTCAGACAATTTTTTCCTTTTTCTACTTGCTAGTATCAAAATTAATTTAACTCTTTCTAGTTTTGAGATTAAAAATTTATCTGCTTAGAATCCTAGGATTTTTTTAACAAAAAGAACATTTTTTTTAGGTGTCGTTGCTGAAACAGAGGTTACAGAATTGTCAGATAGGCACTGAATTGCCTGATCAAAACATCCAATCAGAACCACAGGTTCAAAGTCCAACAAAAGAAGTCAGTGCTGAAAATACTGTGGAGCCAGGAAGCAATGGTAGGTATTGTGGCTTTTTCGAGAGACTTTGCATTTTAGGGAATAAACCTGCTGTTATTTATGATGGAGTAACAATATTTAGGGCTGACCATGTCATAGTAAGAATGGATTTTCTAGAAGAGGACAATTGTTTTGAAAACCATCTGGCAGCCAGAGGACAGGGTAACCCTTTTAAGAAACTAAATGTTCATAAGAATTCAGATCTGGTATGTCTTTTGTTTGTCAGTATTGATAATAACATTGTAATTATTGCTTTGTTGGTAGGGGTTCTTACTATCCCAACCTTATACAATTACGAGATTCCCATAAGTGAGGACCCATTCCTGGAGTTTAGAGAGCAGATTAGTTGCCAGTCTCTGTCTTTTTGTTAGTGAGTTTAGAGGTTTTTTTCTCTTGTTTTATCAGAAAAAAAGTAAAAACTATGATTAATTTTGATATTCCTGCTATTGAATAACCTAAGTGTTCCTCACATCCAGAGGTTGTTTGAATTAATGGGATTCTCAGTGTTGTATATATTTGATTACTGAGCAAGGGTCATTATAATATATATCATTAAAATTATAAAATTAAAATAATGATAAATTAAAAATAATAATTATTAATAATTAAAAGAATAATAATTAGAATGATAACATTATTATTTCATTTATATAATAAAAGTGTCTTTCATTGGTACCCTTCATAAAAGGTATGATTAAGACAGCGGTAAACATACATCTTGAAACTGTGTTTGTTCACCGTCTGCTATGTTTTTTATATGTAGGGATGATATGAAGTGTTAGGTGAGAGACGTTCTTATCTAGTGCCATGGTTTTTGTACTGCTTAGTCAATAATGAAAAATTGTGATTCAAGATATTTTCTATATGTGAGTCTAGTTCTGGACTGTAGTGTGCCAGACATCCACCAAAGCAGCTCTCTTACTCTCCTCCACAGATGGACAGAGGAGAGAAAATTTAAAGAAGGGTTCATGAGAAGGCCCAAGAGAGATCCCTCACTAAATACCATTATGGCT
Source organism: Phainopepla nitens (assembly GCA_013400175.1). Lineage (NCBI taxonomy): Eukaryota > Metazoa > Chordata > Aves > Passeriformes > Bombycillidae > Phainopepla > Phainopepla nitens. Next base: position 157,915 of record VXBQ01000392.1, on the reverse strand, counting down.
AAAACAGGCTCAGATTAGAGATAGGAATTTATTACTAATAAAATCAGAGCAGGATAATGAGAAGTAAAATAAAACCTTAAAAACACCTTCCCCCCACCCCTCTCTCCTTCCCAGCTCTGCCTCTTTCTCCAGAGGGGCAGGGAGACAGGGAATGGGGCTTTATGGTCAGTTCATCACCTGTGGTTTCACCTGCTGCTCAGGGAGAGGATCCTTCTCCTGCTTCACCATGGGGTCCCTCCCACAGGGGACAGTTCTCCAAGAACTTCTCCAGCATGAGTCCATCTCATGGGCAGCAGCTCCCTGTGAATTGCTGCAATGTGAGCCTGTCCCACAGGCAGCAGTGCTCCCATAACTGCTGTAGCAAGTGGGTCACTCTTCCACGGGGTGCAGCTCTTCAAGGACAGGCTACTCCAGAGTGGGCTCCTCTCTCCATGGGCCTCCCACGGGGTCACAGCCTCCTCTTGGGCATCCAGGGGCTCTGGCAAGGGCTCCTCCATGGGCTACAGGTGGGTCCCTGCACCTCCATGGACCTCCACGGGCTGCAGGGGCACAGCTGCTTCACCATGGTCATCACCACAGGCAGCAGGGTAATCCCAGCTCCTGTGCCTGGAGCACCTCCGGCCCCTCCTTCTCCACGGACCTTCTGCAGAGTCTGCAGAGTTGTTCCCCTCACATGTTCTCACTCTGCTTTTCTTTGGCCACAATTACAACAGCGCAATAACTTTTTTTTTCTTTCTTAAATTTTTTATCACAGAGCCGTTACCCCCATTTCTAATTGGCCGAGCCTTGATCAGCAGCACATCTGTCTTTGGAGTTTTGCCAGGGATTGGCTCTTCCAGATGTGAAGAAAGCTTCTGGCAGTTCCTTGCAGAAACCACCCCTGTAGCTCCCCTTCCGCTACTGAAGCTTGGCCATGCAAATCCAGTACAATGCCAAATACTCATGCAGCCTCCAGAGCATCAGAGCAAAAGCACACAGTAAAATACTACAGAATGTGCTAGTTGTACAGTGATTCAAACTGAAAGGGAGTAGGTTTCAATTGTAGACGTTAGAAAAAAATTCTTTACTGTGAGAGTGGTAAGGCACTGGAACAGGCTGCCCAGAGAAGTTGTGGCTGCCCCATCCTGTGAAGTGTTAAAGGCCAGGCCTGATGCTTGTCTGAGCAACTTGCTCTATTGTGAGGTGGTCCGGCCTATGGCAGAGGTTGGAACTAAATGATCTTTATCTGTGAGTACAACTCAGAAAGACACTAAGTATAATGTTTATCCTGTTAGATGAAGTATTGCCAACCTGAATATTTTAGAACTCATACCGAGCCTTGGGAAAGCAAAAATTTGTGTGTGTGGCATTTGAGAGGTGGTGTGATTTGCCTTGCTTCACATTTTTCCCTACTTGGACATCTTCTGTTAGTAGCAGCAGGCAGGTTTATAAATCATGACGACTTTTTAATGACATAGAAAAGCTTGTTCATTAATAGCTTCGTTTTGAAGCTGATAAAGTAACTGGGGTTTTGTAAGCTAACTTGGTGTGAAGGACTGTGTTTACTATTCTGTGTATGTGTAGAATGTTTCTGGCACTTACAGTAGGAACCAGGAAGTTTTGCAGACTTCACACAGCTTTTTTTTAGAGACCTGTGCATCCACTGCATTGTGAATGATGAATGCAGATCTGCATTTTGGAAATGGTGTGCATATGGTAATGTTGGTATGTTGTCTTACAGAGGGTAATGAAGATTCTGTTCAAACACTGGCAACTCTTAAGCAGAGGGTGAAGCGCCAGGAGAACTTGCTACAGCGTTGTAAGGAGACCATTCGGTCACATAAGGAGCGCTGTGCCCTGTTAACCAACGAGAAAGAGGCACTTCAAGAGCAGCTGGAAGAGAGGCTTCAGGAACTAGAGAAAATGAAGGTAAGGAAAATGCTCTTAGCTTTATGGGTAACTATGAAAATACAGTAATAACTCCAGTATCTTCAAAATTTATTGATAGGGCAGACCATGAAACAAACTGTCCCTGTACTTTTTTGGAGATAAAAGTGAGTTCAAAACCCACCTGGAATTAATACCCTCAGCAATTATTCTAGAGTGGTATGAAACCTTAGTTTATAAATAACCATCAGAATGGTATCAGAAATAAGTAGTTGTGGGAAATTGGGGTGAGCAAAAGACTGTCTTAGCCATCAGACAGAAGATAAAGTGAGAAAAGTGATGCAGAGCTAAACCTTTAAAACTTAGTGAAAGAGGCATTACTTATGTAAATCAACAGAAAAAAAGTAAGGCAAGGCACTGGAGAACACAATGTAGTGAATCTAAGTGCAATCCCAAAACTAATAAATTAATACTTTGCTCAGTTTTCCTTTTAAGGCCATTAATGCTGAGTGTGGGGCATAAATAAGGTGGCTAATAGTAATGAAACCTGAAAATGTGCTAAGTATAGCTGTACTTAACTTTAGTTACAGAGATCAGATTGCCATCTCTGTCTTCGTCTCTGACCACTACCCTGGTTTGAAAAAGCTTTGAAAGACTTGAATATTTTAATGACATTTTCTAGAACAATGTAGTAACAATCATTTATGTTGCATTGCTGAGATCCTCTTGTAAACCAAGATGCAGGTAATAGAGCAGAAATCTTAGACTTATTTCTTGTTTTACTTCAGCAACTCAGATGTCCCTATGTGGAGGCTCTAACAAAGCCTTCAGATCTATGAATTATTACAGAAGCCATAAGGCAGCCAACCTCTGGGAGATGTAAAAGTAATTTAAAACTGCCCACTTCAGAATCCCTCAATTATGTTCTGTATTCTACTTCCAAGGCATAGTGCAGGGTAAGAGCCAAAGCTAAGCTGTTTGTCAACCAACTTGTGGTTGGGATCTTTTTTTAGGACCTTCACATGGCTGAGAAGACTAAACTGATTACACAGCTACGTGATGCAAAGAATTTGATTGAACAGCTAGAACAAGACAAGGTAAACAAAGCTGTAGGTTTTGAGGAAGATTGTTTAAAACACAAAATATCCAGCTCTTGGTATTAGAAGCTGGTTTTAGTGGTCTGATGGTTTAGTCTATGTTTTAATAAACAAGTAATTTAAGCTACTTAAGAATTTTATTGTATATGTACCATAAGTTATAAGTCGGTTAGGTAATACGTAACACTGCAACATGATATTATTTAGGATGAAGCAAATATACTGAATACCCTCCTTGATGCCAACTGTAAAACAAACACAAAACCCAAAACACAAATAAAGATGAGATATAATTAAATTAATTAAAAAATAATCAGTAAAATAACTGTACTTTTGACAGATGATAAGGAGTTTCCTTAAAAGTTTTTTTTAATTGCAGAATTGGTACCTGGAGTAACTTCTGGTGGTGTTATAAGTGATGTGACTAACATTGTATGCTGTATTCTCAAAGGAGAAGTACAGACTCTACAATGCTTTTAGTTTGGGTTTGTTTACAGAATACATGTTTCAAAGGAAAGTGTCTGTACTAGAAGGAGGAAGTTTTGGATGGTCCATGTTTGCTGGGGTTCTTTTCACCACTAGATAAATTTTGGATACTCTTAAAAATAATCCCTATTCTTATCCTCTTTTTGTTAGCATTTTCTGACATAGAAAAATCCCATGATCTCTGGTCTCGTAATAACAGACTACAGTTTATTCTTGGCAAGGATTGTGCCCTGGCTTGAAATTGTTTCAGGTATATGTGTTATTTGTTTGCTAGCTTTTTCTCACAAGGACCTTTTCCATAGGGCATGGTAATTGCGGAGACAAAGCGGCAAATGCACGAAACATTGGAAATGAAGGAGGAGGAGGTAGCCCAGCTGCGTGCCCGAATCAAACAAATCACAACAAAAGGCGAGGAATTGAAAGAACAGAAGGAAAAATCTGAAAAAGCTGGTAAGAATATACTTAGATTATTGGCTTTCACAGTTGTGCATCAGAAAGCTTCAGTGTGGTCTTTTTTAACAGTTGTTGTTTGGAATGGTTATTAAGAAATGCTGTTTTTTTTTATTGTTCTACACATCACCCGTGCTACCATCGTTACTACCTTCACTTCGGGACAGCAGAGTTTAGGGATGCTTTTGACTGATTTGTCTGTTACCAATAAAACTGGATTTAGGAAAGAAGCTTCTAAAAGGAAATATTGATGAAGTCTTCTTCTGGTCTAACTTAAGAAGAGAAACTTACAACTACCTATAAATTGTCATTATATTGCCACCAGGAATTCACATAGAAAACATAGCAGTGAGTGTATAAGAGTTTGTGAAGAAGTAAAAATATTATAGCCATAGTAAGCATTTTCTTTCAATTATTTTAATGGAAGCATTTCTGATTTAAGTGAAATAGCAGTGATGTTTCCTTATAACAGAGGCTTATAACAGAGGAACATTTATGTAGCTCTTATGTGATATAGTTTGCTTTTTATGGAAATTAGGAAACATTATGTTTGCTTGGAGTTCTCCTTTTGCGTGAAATGAAGTTACACCACTGTTTTTTTAAACAGTGAAATTGATTTGTACTACATCAGAATTCTTTTAGAATAACTTAATTTGTTCTCATGGGCACATAAAGAAGATCACTCTTTTGGCAGAAGCTCGGGTGTTACTTTGAATAAAATATTATACATATCCTCTTTCTCTGAAAAACAATGAGGAGTTCAAACAATGCAGTTCATACTGGTTTATTTTAAATCTATATAGATTTAGATTAGAACTTGCAATTTTAAAGATTAATTTGCATAGATCATTCTACTGTAATGGAGAAAAGCAGCTGGAACATCCATCTTGTAAAAGTAACAAACATTTTGGTTAGGTGCCTTCCTTTCCTACCCTTTCAAGGTTGCATGTGTCTTTTTAGTTCTGGAAATTCATTCTTCAGAAGTCAGTCAGTCCTGCTGAAGTTGTAATTTGTTTGTTACTGGGAGACTAGGAAGCTATTCATGATTAAAAAAGGTGGTGAAGAATCTTTTAATACTACTGTAAATATAAAGTTATTGTTACAGTTGTTTGCAGTAGTGTTTTTTGAGGCAGGAGAAACAATTATGAATTATTAATGTACTATCCACACACACATTATTAATACAGTAATTTCTTCAAGTCTGCCTGGCCAGAAGCTGAAATCAGGTTAGAGATGATTCTGTAGACAACTGGAAAACTTTCTGTTTTAATGAGAATTAATTTAATTTGAATGTATGTTGTCTTTGAGTACACTACACTTTTCTAGGGGGAGATTTGTGTGTTAACTGTGCTCTTTTTTAAACAAAAAATTTAAATACTTTGGTTGATTTTGCAGTGTATAAGTATCAACTTTACCTTTGAGTGCATTTATTTATTACAGTCTTTTAAGCCTGCATATATGTGTGTTGGAACCCTTGGAAAATTAGTTAACACTGCTCTTAAGACAGAATTGTAAGGTGACTTTTTTTATATTTTTCTGTTACATCCTTGGCTTAATACATTCCAAAAATATTGTAATCTACAATGTTAGTGTGGTTCAATATATTTGAACTAAATTGTTTGATAAAACCACCTTGCCTGCTGGGAGAGCCTGAAATTGCTTTTTAGGCTGCAACCTTTGAATTGTAATGGTTTTATGGATTGGGCAATTTCATGTATTTGAGGTCAACATTTAAAGTTCTGGTTTTTGGATGGTTAATATGAGGTGACTTTCATAGAACCACAGAATGGGTAAGGTTGGAGTGGACCACAGTGTGTCATCTGGTCCAACCTCCCTGCTCTGCTAGGGTCATCATAGACCACATGGCACAGAACTGCATCTAGACTGTTAAATTCTAGACATCTTTTTCTATATCATGGTTTAGTAAAGAACTGAATTCATGGAATGAAGTAGAAATGTTAATTTCATTTATGTTATAGCAAAATAAGGATAAGCATAATACACTTGAAATTTACTTTGGTAGTGCTGCTTGGAGACTGAAAAATAGTACAGTTTTCCATGTCATCTTGCTTATTGTTACATCTCTGGCAGTTTTCTTCATAAATCAGGACTTTACTGAATTGCTGCTGTGTTTGATTTAATGTGACTACATTTTTGTGTAATGAAATACTGAAAAGATATGTATGTTTATTTTATGTTGTGTTGTATAAACTAACTTGGTCTCCCCAGTTGAAGTTCTTTTTTTTTTGTAGTTAGAGGTACATTATGTTGAAATCTCACAGAACATCTTGTTTTTGTGCATCCACACATACCAATAAGTGAATCATGATGCCTTTCCCAAGCCTTGTATGAACAGGACTGGGGTAAGGGCTCTGGTTTCTTTACATCACACATTGGGTGCTTGAACTGGGTTCTAAAATGTAAATTCTGTGCTTCTCAGGCACTTCTACTTGAAGTAACACATTTTTTTTTTTACTTCAACAAAGATCTTTTTACTGTTTGTAAATTTCCAGGTAAAATTAAGTTTGTTTCTCCTGAGAATTCCTAGCATGAGTACTTCATGACTTCTCAGGATGCAGATTACCGATTTATTTATAATCTATGAGAAAACAAAGTCTTTAGAAAGCAAATCCTATGTGTAGGCAGCATTTCTTTTGCAAGCTTAATTAACATATGCTTTGCACCTTTCTTCAGTGAAAAAAAGAAAGGCTTGGACGGTGCATTTAAAATCCGCCCAGATGCACAAATCAGCTATAGTATAGGAAAATCAGTATAGTATAGGGATGCTTTCAACCTTTTTTTTCAAAATTTGGACACGGTGCCCGCTCTCAGCCCTCAGAAATGGAACATGTAACCCCTCCTTTGCCAGGCAGTTTACTAAGCTGGTTTGGTTCCTTCCCAGTTTTCAGCACTGGCGGCCCTGTAGGCTGAGAGGAAAGGTGTGCAGCACCAGCAGGGGAAACGAGAAAGCTTTGCAGCGCACCCCAGTGTTACTCTGGGTGGGAGGGGCAAGGCAAAGGGAACCCAGATGGGTGCTTTGGAGTGGCATAGGTAAAGCAGGCAGCTCTCCAGCACCTGTTTTATGAAAAACAGGTTTCCAAACCTTGCACTCCTGAAACTCTGCTCAGACTCATTTTTTGTGATTTATGTACTGCACAGGAAGGTTTTCAGTTTGTCTGGCTTTGTCACATGAACGGGGTTTTGCAAGACTCACCAGAGGTTTTGTTGGTGTGCTTGTTTCTATTTCTGATTTGCTAATGTGCCTTTGTGAGACTTTGTTCAACCAATACTTGGTTGAAAGATCTTCCCTGAGCAAAGTTCTGCAGGCTGGAGAAAAATGCAGAGGCAGTGCCTTTTCTCATTCAGAGTAGGTACATTTAAATAAAAACATGGACTTTATTTTGTGTTTAGATACATGGTAGAATTAAAATCTCTCACAGATTAAAAGTAACAGTGATAATAGAAACCACATTCTGTCTACTTGATGATAGTTTAGCCCTCTGCTGGTTTGAAACTTGGTTGTATCCAGCTACACCAGAATGAACTACTTTGAATGAAAATATTCTGTTTTGCTTAAGGGTTAAATGTGCCTGAGATGCATATAATTTAACTTTTAGAGAGCTAACTGTGTTTCTCTGAAGTATTGTTTCTTTGTGCTTTCATACCCTCTTGGCTTTTTAACCATCCGCTTTTGTCTAGTTTTTGTATTAGCATCCTACTTGTGGTTATGGTGTTGCAGCTTTTGTACTGCATGTTGCTCAGCAATTCCATATCAGCTGTCAATCTGATTGTGAACCTGGATCTTCTCTTTGGCTGATCTGTGGGCTATGGCAAGCGTATTCACTTTCCTTTTTCAGAAGTAACAGGTTTCTCAAATGAAAATAACATACATAATGCTGAGAACAAGAATCAGAAAATGCGTATGGAAAAGTGAAATAACTTAATGTTCTACTTGCAGGCTTTAGTTTCAAGCTATTCCTTGCAAAGGTCCATTGGGGGGGTGGTTTTTTTCTTTGTTTGTGTTTGCTTGGTTTTGTGGTTTTTGGGGGTTTGTTTGTTTGATATTTTTGTTTGCTTGTTTGGTTGTTGTTTTGTTTGGTTTTGAAAAAAGGTGATGCTGTAATACTGAAGGACTGAAGGACTTCACCAGTTTGGCTTGGCCTACTTTTGTTAGGACTGAGAGGGGCATCAGGGAAGTCATTACCATTCTCCAGACACAGTTCTGCAGGCTGTATTCATAATCAACTTGTACCTGGTGTGGCAAGGGGGAAGAACTTGAGTCCTGCAGAATGCAGGTGGCAAATGCCTTGATAGGGCTGTGAAGAACTGTGCAAAACAAGGAGCTATAAGCCTTGTGCATGCTTTTATTGCATTTTTGACTGTTTTCCTGCTTGAAATAATCTCTAGTGATTTTAATTTTTTGTAATAGATTTAGCATTTAAGCAGAATCAAGAGTTGAAAAGTGGATACAGTGGTCTGCTTTGGTATTGCCAGAGTCAATAACAGCCCCGTTTTGCCTTAAAACACGATCGTTGCTGTGAGTAGTCAGAAAAAGGCTTCCTGAAAAAAACAGAAGAAAATTGTGTAAAAGGTCAGACTTTGGGTGAATCCAGTTTTATAAAATTAAGTTACTTGAAAACGTATTTGCAGCACTGCCTCAAAAGTATAGACTGTGGTTAAAATCTTCAGGTTTAATGTTACCAAAAGATGTGGAATGGAAATTACTGCTCACTTCTCAAACACATGCCTGAATGTTATTAAAGATAATTTCAAAAAAGCAAAGATTGCAATAACTGCTGTGAATGCCTACTAACTAATGATGAATCAAAAAAATGAGAGATGTGTGAGTCTATTATGATTTTCTTTTGGGGACAGAATTTCTTGGAAGAAAACTTAGCGTACTAAATAACACTTCAAAAATTATTTTTTCTGTTTCCTTGCAAAGTAGAGTCATTTCAGTTGAGGGTATAATAGAGTAATATACTTATAGGGAGTTGTGCTCTGATAAATTAGAGTCTTGATGTTGGCACTGTGATTTTGAATTTTACAGAGGTATTTTGCCAAAATTCTCTTATGCAAAGTACTAACCATGTAGTGGAGTGTTCTGAGGCTGAATTTTTCTGATATGCTGCAGGAGTTTTCACATTCATGATCCATTCAGGAGAAGAGATTTCCCTAATAATGATTGAACTCTAATTGTGTAATTCTGTATAGATTCTGACATCAGTTGTAGAGAGTTTTGGGGATATTGAATAAATAAACAAGCTCTCAATACTGGAATTTATTTGCTTTCATTTTATATCTAAATTATTCTCTGTGAAGTTAATAAAGCATGTTAAAATACTTCTCCTTAGCCTGAGGTAAAGCTGTGGAATTATTGCTTCTATTTTGTAAATTAAAATGTGTTTCAGTGCATTTGTGCATCCTGTGCAAGAGTAAATTAATTTCAACAGTGCAGCTTGAGTGTTCTTTTGAAACTACTTACAGCTATTCAAGTTTCTGGGAAACAAAACTTACCTTTTAAATTTTTTTAATTTTTGCATTTTATTTGTGAAGTTAGAAGCGCCGGACAGTCTTCTTAACACTCAGCTACTACACTGGTAGAAGTGTACATTAAATGTAAATAGTGAGATAATGGAATTAGCAAAGCCATGAAACACACTTTAAGGAAACAATACTCTAGGGTTGGCAGTTTGGAATTACTCTTAGGTATATAAAGTGCCTGGTATTATAGACATCAGTGTTCTGTTCGGGAGAAACTCTTCATGACCCACTAATAACTGACTTGCATAGCAGTCATTCTTGGTTTGTTTCTGTCTGCTTGTTTTAGTGTGAATTACCTTTCTTTGTGCAGCTCTTTTCCACTTCAAAGTTTACTCAGTAGATATAGGCAGAAGAGGAGTGTTATAATTCATTCACTAGTATGGTTTATGCATTTTATAGTAATTTTAGGCAAAGAAATAGAAGCTACAGGAGGGATTGGAAGAAGTTCACATCTATTTGTCAGTTCTCTTTCCTTTCTAGAAAATAAACATGTGAATTCTTGATGAATTCCTAATTCATTCTTCTCTTTTTGTGAAATTCTTCTATCAAAATATACAGATATTTCTCAATTATCATATTTTTTTTCCCCTTGGCAGCTTTTGAAGAGCTTGAGAAGGCTCTAAGTATTGCCCAAAAGACAGAGGAAGCCCGGAAAAAACTGCAGACAGAAATGGATGAAAAAATTAAAGCAGTAGAAAAGGCAAGTGAAGAAGAGAGAGTAAATCTTCAGCGGGAATTAACCAGAGTGAAACAAGAAGTGGTTGAGATTATGAAGGTAAAAACTTTTATTACAGTTAAGCCATTGTTGTAAAATACATCAGTATATCAGAACTCTGTTATAAAGCTTTTGCTAGTTAATAAAACCTATAAAAATTATTTTCTGTGATTAAAGATTTACTTAATGAAAAATAGAAAATTCCTCATAGATTTTTTTTCTCCAGCAATTTAAATCAATTCATTAATGGCATGTAAAAATAAATAGTATTTCTCTTTGCTTCACAGTATTTAATAAAATTATTTATTAAAAGTCTGCTTGAGACGTTAAACAGAGACAAGAAGAAGAAATTAATGGCAGGAAGCTCAGACATCTCCACCAGGATCTTGGGTTTTAATAATTGTACCTTTTAATCTTAATCCTAGCTGAGTATGTGTAAATGTTTAAGAACTTGTTGCCATCTTGTTTGCTGGTTAAAAGTTTTCTATAATTTGCTTCATCTGGTGTATATAGGTAGAAATTGCTGGAGTACTTCACATGCTTTGCAAAGCTGTAAATTTGAACACCCTTAAGTTACAGTTCTTGTATTGACATTCATTATGGTATTAACTTTTCTAAGAGAATACACTGATGCTTTAAGGAGATGACTTGTGTGCTTTACAATATTCTTAAATAAAGCACGTATGTAGGTTGTAGATAACTGTAGATAACATTGAGTATCACCACTTGACTTTCTGGCTCGTGAAATAAAAATACTGGGAAAGCTACAAAAAAGTTCCTTTTTCAATGTATTACCACGTTTGAACTGAAAATACTGTTTGCCTTGGAAGAAGAGCCTTTAGAAAACATGGTGTTTTCTTTAGAACAACTATGGAAGACTTGAGAAGGAAGATGAATTACGTCAAGCTTGAAAATAAGAACTGTCAGGGCTTAATATTAAGCACTCCAAGTGACCATAACTTATTCAAAGGGAGCAAAGAGATGGTTCCAGTTTCTTCTCTCTGTTGCACTACTTTCTTATTAAGAAAAAAATAGAAAATGTTTTGTTAGTTAATATTTTGAAATGAGTTTTTTCTGACTTTGATTCACAGAAGTCTTCAGAGGAACGAGTTGCTGAACTAGAAAAAATCCATAAAAAGGAACTGGCTACCAAAGATCAGGAGCTAAATGAGAGATTACAGGCTCAAGAAAAGATATTCCAGGAGAAGATGAAGGCAGCTCTTGTAAGTAAATCTAAAATGCATAGAAAGACATTTCTCTAAGTGTGAGTTCGGATTAGAAGTCGTGAGTTGACACTGTTCCACAGTGAGAGTCCTTCTGTGCTCAAATATAGGAGTGCTCTCCAAAAGTCAAATGGCTCAGACTTCAGCAACATGAAAAGAAAGCAGCTGCAATGATCTAGACTGAATAATATCACTGTCAGTGCTCAGTAACTGCTGTTTCTTGTGGAAACTGTTTATTTTTTTGAAATTCTTTTAGACTTGCTTTTTTTGATATCTGCCTATGGATCATTGGCAATCACTCCCAGCAACTAGAATAAAAGAAGTCCAAAAAATGAGGCTGTTTGAAAAGTGTTGGTATAGTTACATCTGGTTGTATTGTGTTATGTGAACAGGGTTAACTATTCATAGTGTTTGACATTAGAAAAAGAATTTTCTTTGAGATTAGACTGGGAAGAATTGTTGGAATTCTTTGCATTTTTTCATGAACTGTAATCCACCATAGATATATTTTGCCTAAATAGTTGATATATATGTAATATATATGTATATAATATCATTTATATATATGTCTGTTACAAATAGTGGATTGGTTTTTGTGCCCCTCCATGCTGGATAGTAACTGGGACTGAGAGGCTTTGACAGCCCTCTCCTGAGGGTATTTTTCTACCTGTTTCACAGGTTTCTTCCTTAATTGTAAGAAACAGAAGCTTAAAAATATATTAGCAGTGGAATCAAGTGAGAACAGACTTTATTCCTCTCAGATGTTATTCTCAATTAATAGTGGTAAACAAACTAAAATGGAAGACTTGATTGTATTATATTTTTCATTTAAAGACAAATGGTTTCCAAGAAAAAAAAGAATTGATTTATTACAATTATGTTCTCACAGATAAAATATAAACTCCATCATGTGTTTTTGTGTAGAAAATAAAGGTGGTTAGTGTATGCCTCCTATTAACTGACTTGAAAATATCCTATCATAATGTTCTTGAAGGTGTGATGACTATAGTTTATTGTTTAGTTGAACTCCTTCATGCTTTTTTAAATCAGGAAAAAAATCAGAATGAGTGCTTAAAAGCCCTTCAAGAGCAAGAGCAGCAAGAATCCCTAGCCTTAGAAGAATTAGAGCTGCAGAAGAAAGCCATACAGTCTGAGTGTGACAAGAAAGTTCAGAAGATGCATCAAGAAGTAGAGACTTATAGAACTGTGAGTAAAGATTCCAAAAGACTAAACATTTACAAGTATGTGTTTAACTGTGACTAGTTTACAGATGGTGATTTGCTGTGATTGGGTTTTGTGGGATTAAAGTGACAAAAGTTTAATATATTGCCATGCTATTCTGAAGCCCTTCGTTTTTTATAAGATTAGGTGGCAAAATATAGAAATACATTCGCTTTATAGCGTGGTGTGAGATATGAATTTATATCCATCTACTTAATTTTTAAGTATGTTTTAAAGAGGAGTTAAATTTCAGGCAGTTTAATTTCTGGGTACTGCTACCTTACAAATGTTCATAAAGATACTTTAGTAAAGTGTTACAAACGAGTGTTTGAGATCACTTAAAAAAATCAGCAGCAAAGCACACTCAGGAAAAACAAGCAACAGCAAAAACCAAGCAAAATTCAGGCAATCAAACAGAAATGAACTGAGAACTATCTAGCAGGTGTGTGTATGTGTGTGTTTAGGTGCATGTGACAAAAGAACAGTGAGAGCACAGATGAAAAGGAATATGTTTAACAGCACTCAAGAGTACTTTAACATAAATTATACCTTAAACCTAACAATTTAACAAAGGAATAACACTTACCTAACTCAACTTATAACCTTACTGTAACAATTTACCAGAGGAGTAACATTTAACAGCATTTAGCCAAAACTCTAAGTTAAAATTAGCAACTTAGCAAGGAAAACACTTAGCAGCATTCCATTTAGCTCGTAACTTGATGACTTAACCTTTCTACAGGTCTAACTTAGGTAGATATCTAAGGTGCTTAAAAAGCTAAGAAAGCAGCACTTCTCCTGGCTTTGCTATGGCATATGCTCATGTGTTTGCACACAGACATAAAGAGTCAGTGCAAGCAAGGTGCCTGTGAAAAATTCCCCTCGAAGGTGAGTGAAATACTCACCTTGGATGCCTTTGCATCTCCCCAGCGAGTGAAGGGTTGAGCCTCGAGGAGTGTGGATGTTGGCCTTGTATTTGTCATTTTTGTGTCGATCCTCCAAGTAAAAAAAGCTTGAGAGTTCACTAGTTCAGACAGGTGTCCCACTCAGAGGGAGATTGCTGCTTGCAACCCACTGGTCCAGGAGAGCTCTAAGGGCCCCATTTTGGACTGCTCTTTACAGGATCACTAGAGAGTGGGCTTTAGTCATAACAGTGTTTCATCCTGGCCACAGTTTGGGTTGGCTCTTTCCTTCGAAGTGTGGGAACAGAGATGTTACATGCCATCAGGCAAGAAAAATAGTTTCCAGTGCTGTTCTTAAGGAAAACCCAAGCTCCTTAGACAGCAGCAGTTCCTGGGAATAGAAAGGGTTTTTAATTTTGGGAAGAGCTGAGTCCAGGTGCTGTTTTTTCAAGGCTGAGGCCTAACCAGCATTTCTCAGATATCAGTGCAGCCTGAAAAGGAGGGGGGAATGTACCACCACAGTAAGCAAAAAGATTTGCTTAAATTTTTGAAGTGTCCTTTGCTTTATGTAATGAAGAAGACTGTATTATCTGCTAATGCAAGTTTGTACATTATTCCACCACTCCCAGATATAAGTTTGGAAGTTTTGCCTATAGAAGCATTACAGCTTTACAGCAGCATTTCCATGGGAGGTAGAAATACGATAAATCAGTAGGCAGGTACAAAACTCCACAATACTGTTGTGAATTCCCTATATTTTAATCCTATATGTTGGTAATTTAGTTTAGGAAGAAAATATGAACATACCTCTTATAAATATCACTTGCTTTATTTGAATTAGTTACATTTTTTAAAGTTTTTGTGTTTATTTTCACTGCAGTGAAGTAGAAAGTTTTTTATTAATTAACTAACTCTCCATAATGGAACCAAAAGTGAGAACAAACCAGATGAAGGAAAGGCTTATGGAAGATGTTGACATTCACTAAAAATAATGGAATAAGTGACCTGTAGTTATGTGAACTTGATTTAAGATTTTTAAAAATTTCATTAAAATGTTACCTTTTGAATATTCATGTTCTTTAAAACTGTATTCTAACAGAGGATTCTTGAACTGGAAAGCTCTCTTGCAAAGTATTCGCAAGATGACAGAAAGCAGTCAGAGGAATTAAATACTCTCAGAGAGTCTGAAGAAAACCAGCACAGTAAGGAAATCAATGATTTGGTTGAAAAGCACAATAAAGAACTGGAGAATGTGAAACAGCAGCAAGAAAAGCTTTGGACAGAAAAACTTGAAATTTTAAAGCAACAACAAATAATTGAAATAGAAAAAATGAGAGAGAAACAACAGCAAGAGATACAAACCATTTTGAAAGAGAAAGAAACAATTTTTTGTACACACATAGAAGAGATGAATGAAAAAACTTTAGAAAAACTTGATGTGAAGCAAACAGAATTAGAAGCACTGTCTTCTGAGCTATCAGAAGCACTAAAAATACGTCACGATTTAGAGCAAGAACTCTCAGAATTAAATAGTAAAGTGTGTGAAGCAAAGCAAGAATTGGAAGGAAAGTTGGAAGAAGAGAGGAAACAGCACAATGAAGTGATTGAAACTATGTTAAAAGAGCATGAAATGTCTATTCAAGGTGTTGAGAAGGTACTCAAAGAGGAGCTCAACAAGCTCAAACAGTCACTGGAAGAGAAAGACAGACATTTGGAGGAGTTAAAAGCACATGAACGGGAAATGAAGGAATCTGCAGAAAGATGTGAAGCTGAACTCGTCCAAGTGTCTGCAAAGCTAGAGGAGCAAAGCAGTGAAAATACACAGAAAGTAACCACTCTAACACAGCAATATGAATGTCAACTGAAGGACCTACAAAGAAAGACTG
This sequence comes from Phainopepla nitens, assembly GCA_013400175.1. NCBI lineage: Eukaryota > Metazoa > Chordata > Aves > Passeriformes > Bombycillidae > Phainopepla > Phainopepla nitens. Next base: position 142,525 of record VXBQ01000392.1, on the reverse strand, counting down.
ATGAGATGAAGAGAAGTCTGACTGAGAAGGAAAATGAAATGGAGCACATGAAGAAGTTACAGAACAAGCAAGTGGAAGAGCTTAAACAGAAACTGTTAGCTGCAGAGGAGAGAATTAATGCTTTGCAAGGAGAGTATGAAAGTAAACTGAAATGTCAGGAAAAGAAAGTGGAGAAAATGAAACAGAAATCAAAAGATATGCAGGAAACTTTCAAAAATAAACTTGCTGAGCAGGAAGCTAAACTAAAAAAAGAGCTTGAAAACAAGCAGTTGGAATTCAGTCAGAAAGAGAGTGAATTCAATACTAAAATTTTAGAAATGGCACATGCTAGCTCATCTGGAATCAATGATGCAGTGTCAAAACTGGAATCTAATCAGAAAGAGCAACTAGAGAGTCTTGCTGAGGACCACAGAAGGAAATTGGAAGAAGTAATCCAAAGTTGGGAAAAGAAACTTAATCAGCAGGTTGAAGAGCTCAAGGAAGAGCATGATATGAAACTGAAAGAGAAAGAACGGGAAGTTGAAGACTTGAAGCAGAAGCTTTTTGTCTTCAGTGCTGAAAAGGAGGACTCCAGAACAGAAATAACCCAACTGAAGGAAGAACACGTGAAAAGGGAAGAGTACCTGAAGGAATTGCAAGAACAGCTAAGGCAGTCAGTAGCTAAGGTGAATGCTTTGTCAGATAAGGAAAGTGACCTGAAAACACAGTTGAAAAAAATGGAAAGTGATCTTAACCAGTCCCTGAAACAGCAAACAGGGCTTCAGGAACAGCTCAGTAAACAGAAAGCAGTTGAAGAAAAGGACAAAGCCACAATTACTGAGCTTGCTGATACACTGAGAACCCTTGAAGAGAAACTCCAAACTGTGCAATCTTCTCAGTATAAGGATCATGAAAATTATGAGAAAAAAATAGAGGCAATTCGGCTAAAAGAAACTGAGTTTAAAAGGTTGTCTGGAGAACTTACAGTCCAGTTAGATGCTTTGAAGGATGCTGAAGCTTCATTGCAAACTAAAGGCAATGAATTAATTGAAAAATGTAGTGAAAAAATTGGCATAGTAACATGTAAAATTGCAGACTGTGAGCGCCGAACTACAAAAGTTAAAGAAGCAATATTAATCAAAGCAAGTAAGATAACTGAACTAGAAGCTCAACTTAGGGAAATAACAGAGCATCATTCTGCTGCTACTACTTCTTTGCAAAAGTCAATGCAAGAACTGCAGGAGAAGGACAATTTAATAAGGTCCATGAGAGCTGACATTGCAGGACTTGTAACAGAAAAGGAACAATTGCAAAAAGAGGGAGGACATCAGCAGCAAGCAGCATCAGAGAAAGAAACTTGCATAACACAGCTGAGGAAAGAGTTATCTGAAAAAATCAATGCTGTCACATCAATGAGGGAAGAACTCCAGGAAAAACAATCTGAAGTGTCTGCTCTCAACAAAACAGTTACTGACCTTAATGTTAGACTTGAAAGCACAGTAAGTTTAACAGAGAAGGAAGCAGCCATATCTCTTTTAAGCAAACAACATCAAGAGGATCGGTTGCAGTTGTTAAATCAAATAGAAGAGTTATCATCCAGAGTTGAGATGCTGAGTCAAGAAAAAGCATCAGCTCTTGATCAGCTAGATCATTGTGAGGCCCAGCTGTCAGAGTGGAAGATGAAAGCACAAACCAGGTTTACACAAAATCATGATACTATCAAAGATTTGCAGAGCAAACTTGAATTAAGCAATACTGAAGCAAATAAAAAAGATGAAGAGCTAAATAAACTGAAGGAACAGCTGGCTAAACAAAGCAGGAATCTTGATAGTTTAAAAAGTGAATTGGAACAAAAGCAAAACAGGAGGGAAAAGGAAGAAAGTCAGTTAACCTCTAAGTTAAAAAAACAAGCAGCAAAAATTGCTGAACTAGAAAAAGACATTGCTCAGAAAACTTTAGAAAATGATTCCTTGGTGGAGGAACTTAAAAAGTGTAATGACCAAAAAAACACAGAGAAAAAAGAAATAGCTTGGCAACTCCATCAGGCAGAGAAGGTGGCTTCTGAAAAGGAAAATAGATTTAAGAAGGCTGAAGAAAAAGTGCTTAATCTTGAGAAGCAAATAGGTTCACTGAAAGCTGATTTTGAAGCAAAGGAGAAGGAATTAGATCAAATGAAGTCAGTGATACTTAAAAGGAAAGAGGAAGAACTGAAAGAATTAGAAGAGAGACTGAATGCAGAGAACAGCACTAAGCTGGCTGATCTGAAAAAGAAGGCAGAGCAAAAAATAGGTTCTATTAGAAAGCAATTACTGTCTCAGATGGAAGAAAAGGAACAGCAATTTAAGCAAGATAGAGAGGATCAGTTAAGGAAGTTGGAGCAGAAAGTGCAGGAGAGAGAAGCCAAAATTGAGTCGTTAGAAGAAAAAATTAGGTCAGCAAGAGATTCCACAGAATTAGAGAAGGAGATGCTGGAAAAAATAGAGAGTGTAAAAGCTGCTGTAGAACAAGAAAAAAATAGCTTACTTGAGAGTGTCCAACAGACATACAAAGAGAAAATGCAGGTGTTACAGAAGGACTTAACCGAAAAAGATGCATTATTACAGAAGTATGAGAAGGAACAACGAGAGAGTAATGATTGCCATCTAGAACTGCAAAACAAACAGGAAGAACTCCTCAAAAAACTTGAATGTGTTGAGAAGAGCCATCAGGAAGAGCAGGTTAGGACCAAAAGTCTTAGGAAAGAACTTGAGGAGCAAACAAAAAAATATTCCTTGTTGGCAGATGAGCATGCTTGCTGTGGGGGTGTTTTAGCAAGCAATAGGGAAGAATTGAAAGTTAAAGAACAAAAATATCTTGATATGGAGAATATAATTGGAGATTTACAGAAAAAAATGCAGGAAAAGGAGGAAGTCAGTCAGTCTTTAGAACAGAAGATAAAAGAGTTAGAAAATAATATAGTGAAGAAAAATGAAATGCATAAGATTGAGATGGAAGATACCAGTTTAAGATATGAAGAAAAGCTAAAATGTCTACAGCAACAGTTGGGTGAAATAAATGACAGTCATAAAGCTTCTGAGGAAAATGCTGAAGAAAAGGCCAGATCTGTTTCAGAGCTGCAGAAGTTACTAGCTGATATGCAAAACCAGCAGAAGGACTTACAGACTAAACTGGAAGAGACTGAAGGGGAGAAACAGAAACTACGCAAAGAGGTGAATAATCTCCAAAAAGACATACGTACTCTGCGAAAGGAACATCAGCAAGAGCTTGACATAGTAAAGAAGGAGTCCTTAGAGGAAATGGAGCAGAAAATCAGGTAAATTCCTTGTTCCCGTTTGCGTTACCATTTCTGTATTTTATCTCTAGCCACTAAAACATCAAGAATACTTTTCTAAAGCTCAGTTTGACTGATATTTTCTTTATTTTTATTTCTGTATTTTCTTTAATTGTTCTAAATAGACTTGGAGAAACAGAAGGAAAATAGGTTTGACGTTTGGCAGAGTAATACCATTTCTGATCTGTTTCAGTGATGGCAATTTTCAATATTGCTGAAGCATATAATATAATTCTATTTTTCTTAAACAGGAAACAAAGTTTATTAAAACTTAGTACTGAGAGCTTCATGTTCAGATGATATCAATAATTGTTCATACGTACTGCACAAAATGGGGTGTACTGCTCAGCACATTTAATAGTTTCTCAAGCAGTTCTAAAAATTCCCTAAATTCCCTTTTTATGGCACATTCTTTTTTTCCAGTTCTTCAACTTCATCAGCAAAAGCTCCATATCTTTGAAAGGGTTCAATTCTGGGTTGTTTTTAAATGAAACATCTATGCCTACCAGGGGAATTGGATAGGAGAGGAAGAAAAAGCCTCCCTGAATCTCACAGAATTGATATAATTCAAAACTATCCCATTCTAAAATAGCTTTGATGAAATTCCCACATCTCTTGCCTTGCCTTGTGTTTTCACACACTCTTTAAATGTTGTATTTCCATGCTGTATGTTTTGACATTTTTGTACAGATGTGAACAAGAAGACATTGAGTTAAAGCACAACTCCACCTTAAAGCAGTTAATAAGAGAGTTCAATACTCAGCTGGCTCAAAAAGAGAGAGAATTGGAAACAGCAGTAAAAGAGACAATCAGTAAGTGAAATATTAATATAACCGTAATCAGTAAAATAGTCAGAGAACTGAATCTTCAGTTATTGTTGCTTTGGGGGAAGGATTTTACCTGTGACTGTGATAAATACAACATGTGTTTTATGAATGTCTAGAGAACTTAGGGAAAGAACTTCTCTTGCTGAGGAAATAACTTAAATATTAATTGTAGAACAATTAGGAAAATGCATATGTAGCTGTTCTGCAGGATGGATCTTTGATCTAGCACTCTTCACATCTGCCATGGCAAGAGTTACCCGTGATAGCTGTAGGTACCTATCTTTATGTCATACATATAAAAGAAAAGAAAATGAGAGTAAAATTTTGAAGATGAAAGTGCATTGTTAAGTTTCCATTGCAATGCTACTGTGTCTCCAGTAGTACAAACTTTAACATTCCATTGTTGAATGTCTGGCACCTGGAGAGTGCCTTTTAGAGAAACTTAGATCTATCTGAGAATCAGAATTGCATTTTCTTAGCTGCATCTTGCAGACTTCATTCACTCACCACTAACAGGTACCAGCTGGGTATGATGCCTGATTGTAACACAATGTGGTTATAACCAGAGTACAACGTACTTCATCTTCTGGGTCTTTTGCTACCATAGTGTAAGTTGGAGATTAGAGAAGGGAGAAAAGGTGTGGTTTGATTCCAGTTACTGGAAGTACACCTACAGGTGAGGGGTTTCTGAAGATTTGCAAAAGTTTCAGTCACATCTCTAGATAGAATAGGAGATAGACTTAGTTGATAAATATTGGTTGTCATCTTCTAGCAACTAGTTCCAGCACCAGCTAGAAAAAATTGCTCCAGGTACCAAACTGTAGACAATAAATTCTGTACATGTTAGGATCAAGGGACATAATAGTAACTGATAGTGTGGAAAAATGAATTTTCCTGGCAAGTTTTCCTTATAGTTACTTTAAAGCATTTTTAAATACTATTATGACATAATTTAAAAAAAAAACATGCTTTTTTTAATACCACCTAACTCTTTTTATAGGTAAAGCCCAGGAGGTAGAAAATGAATTGATAGAAAATCATCACATAGAGACAACACAGTTGCATAAAAAAATTGTTGAAAAAGATGATGATCTAAAAAGAACTGTGGAAAAATATGAAGAAATCCTTGAGGTAACTTTTTGAAAAGTGATATGACTACATAAATTTCAAAATAACTCTTTTTTGTTTGCATACGTAGACAGAAAAACTGTAGTTCTTTCTAGTAAAGGTCTTAGTGCTTGAATTACACTTGATATGTCTGGTGACCGAGCTTGAAAATAAAATATTTGTTTCTGTGGTTTGTAGACATGAAAGAACATCAGGAATTAAGCCCTAACTCTGATCTTTCAATGAAAATTAGATAGCTAATTCCTTATGTCCTTGAGCAGTTTCTGAGCCAGACTGGAATGGGAAAGCTGAGTGACATTTAAGCTTTTACTAGAGATGTAGTGGTGGTGGTGTATTGTTTTTTAAAAGAATTTAAATACAGTTTTTATGGGGCAGTCTCTCTATCTCCTTCCTCTGATGCCTTGCTGAGATTGGTGCCATAGCCCTTGAAGTAAGGTTCTGTTCCATGCAAGGTGCGGTGTGTTTGCATAGTTTTTATTCTAGCAAAGATTTCTTTTTTTTTTGCTTGTAATGAACAGTTTTTCTGCATGATATTTGCAGATAGACATTTTTCTCTAGTAGCATTTCAACCAGAAGTTACCAGCCAATTTCTGTTTAAGGATACTTCACCAAGGATGCCTCCTGTTTTAGCCAAGTAAATTGTCCCAATCCTGCCTGTGTGTGTCAAAAAGAATAAATGGTTTTCAGCACTAGACTGTACCTCATATTCAAATGCAGGCTTTAACTTTGTTATTCTTAGTCCTCTCTGCACAAATAGTGTAATAAAAGAGACTGTTCCATAAATAGAGCCAGCAGTAATAGATGTAAGTGGACTGTTTGTTTGTGATCAGTTACCAGGTCAAAGATGTATATACTTAACATTACTGAGTACTTCATACTAAAAATTTCAAACATGCAAGCAGGCGGGTGTGTTTAACTCCGATTTTTGAACTTCTAGGAGGATGAATAGCATTAGCAGGGTTTTACATTTAGAGTCCCCTTCTTTTGTGTCCTAATTTAGAAAAATTGATATAAAAAACCCAAGGTTGTTTCTTTGAGGAGATGTGGAGAGTTTTATGTGGTTCTTTTTGGCTTTGGTGTGGGGGGTTTTTTTTGCATTGTTGTGGTTTGTTTTTGTTTTTTTGTGTGTGTCTGTGGGTTTTGTTTTGTTTTGTAGGGGGATTTTTTTGCACCATAGGTCTAAATTCTGCATTTCTGGAGGATTTAAATTTCTCTTACCTCAGTGTGCAGTGTGTTGCCATTCAGGTCCTTACTTTATAGGCCCAGATAGGTATGTGATTTCAAGTCATGCAGGTGTAATTCCTCTGGGTTTTCTGCTCCTTTCATCCTTAATGTCAGAAACAAGCATGATGTAGTCATTGTATGATCTTGAAGGTTTAGGCTAATTTGACTTATGTGCAACTGGATGAGATGACCACTGTCTTTTTTTTTTTTGCATCTCATTGATGATGGCAATAACAGTTACCGGGAACTGAAATTAACTGTAGTTTGATATTTGAAATTACAGAATACATAGATATTCTGTATATCTGGTTTTCATAGGTATATGTCTGAGTGTTTTATTTTTGTTATTTTAGGGAATTGAAAAGACAAATCAGAGTTTTTTGTTTTTTCGTGAAAGAAGCATTGCAAACATCTCGAAAGTTGAGAAATATTTATGTTAAATTGAATGTATATAATGTTCATTGACATCTCTGATAGAAATAGGAACATATACCTCAGAGATTTAGCCTAAAGTTACCAGTTATTACCCCACTTACACTTGATTTGGCTTATGATGCGTTTGAGAAATTTCATATTGTGCAGAGAAGTTTGTCTCAAATGGTAAGAAGTTGAAGCAAAAAATGAAGCCAATTGCAAGAATGAATCTTGCTCATATATCTTTGTTGCTCTCAGTTACATTTTAAACGTGGTTGATGCTAAAAATTGTCTAACTTCATCTGAGTATTTATCCTCGAAGACAAGAATCATTCTTTCCATTAAATTTAACGTGATTTACTTGTGAAGTGCCCCACTTTTGCTTTATGTGTTGTTTTCTTTCATGAAAACTTTTATCACAGTAAGATTTCATTAAAGTCACCCTAATTAAAGAATTTTTAGATCAGCAAAGCCTCTAATTTGGGAGCTAAGTATTTTTTCTTCAAATAAAGTATGTATTTAGAGAAGAATTGAATGCTGTTTTCCAGCTAGTTTATTTTAAGCCTAACTATGAGCTAAAAATAAAATACCTAACTTCAGTTATGAATAATTTCATTTGTTGTAATACCTTCCTTGAGAGTACAGGCTGGCTTTCTGATTAGGATTTGGGAAATAGTAACTTTTGAAGTCTTAGTCTATAACTGTAATTAAATCCAAATAGCATGTTTTCAGCATGTGCCAGGTGCTATATAGAACAGTAAGTTCTTACTGTAAATACAGATCAGTAGAGCATGTTGATCTAATAATTGATCACTAGTAATTTCAAATTTAAAGTAATAATCTCTCTTCAGGGGTTTATCCAAATAATTGCAAAGGAATGTCCCTTTTACAAAAGTCATTCATCATTCTGAGTTTAATTTCTTTTCAGCCTTTCAATTACCTTTTACAACTAAGAATGAAGTGCATTCAATTGTGATTTATTTAATTAAATGGTTGTGTAGAAATAGTAAAATTTTAGATTCTTGGTGGACAAAAAAACCCAAAAAGTCTGCAAAAGCCAAAACAACAACCATCGCTATCCCTGAATAGGCCAGGTATCGAGAATTTTTAACTGGGGGAGTATAACCATCTATAAAAAAAGAAGAAAAATTTCTTAGAAACAATTAATTGTTGATGCACTTCTGAAGGCATAGAAGAATCATGGGAATGAATAGAACCTCACATTGTTTGGAGATCATAATGTTTGAGCAAGGTTTTCCTTGAGCATGGATATTTTTTAAACTTTGAGGCTGTAAAAATTACTCAGATACTGCGGTCTTCTCATTTTTTATGGGTTGATTTGTTTTGTTTCTTTTTGGTGATGCATTCTGGACTGAGGGGCTGCAGGGGGAAGGTGTTTTATTTTTAAGTCATGTGCAAGGATCACCTTATAACTGGTCTTAGAGGGAAATAATTCTTGTATTAGTAATGGCATACCATAAATCTATTAAGCCTAGATCAGCTTTCTAGTCTTACACTTCTTTTTCCAGAAAACATTCTGTATCATTATAATTTGTACTTCTGAGATTTTTGAATAGAACAAAATTTCCATCAGCAGTTCAGGACTTGTTATCAGTTAATTAATTGTACTAATTTGATTTGAAGTGCTACTGTGTTAGCAGAGCCATCAGGTGACTGACTGCCTTGTATGGTTAGCATGAATGAAACTAGAGCTTTAGTTTTGTTCAGCCACAGAGACATGCACTAGGAATTGGAGTGCTGTTTTATAAGGTCCCTAACGTATTCTCTCACAAAAAGGCCAGAGGGGACACAATTTCTAAAAATACTTGTCTTTGCAAAGTGCCATATAGATGGATTAACTTCCTAGGATTTAGGTCATTGTGTTTTTCTCCTATACAGGAAAAGTTATTTCCTCCCTACCATTTTTGTTACTGCTTCTTTCCTCCACACTGAATACTGCCTTCCAAACCCTTGAGAATGGGAAATTGTTGGTCATTGTTTTGGAAAATATGCTTAAAACTGCTTTAGTAACATCTTTGTGAGAGTGGCTGACAAAAGGATTTAGGTTCTTGTCACTTCCATAATATAGGAATTAATTCTGTGTCGTCATCTACCCCTTCCATGAAGGTTATGACCTTCATGCACTTCCTGGATGACACTGTTTTAGTGCCCAAGAGAAACAGATATTTTTTTTAATTTAAAAAAGTGTAACTGTAATCCTAACTATGTAATCTTTATTGCTGGAAGCCTACAAAATCTTGTTAAGCACCAGTTCTTTTCTTGGTCTGTTCTGTAGGAGTCTGGTGTAACTAGCTTTTACACAAGTATCAAGCACATCCTTTCTGGATATAGTATAGCATATAATGTTTGTTGATTGCTTTACGTCCACCATAATTAAAGTTTTGAGTAGTTAGCTGATTAATTGTATAAATAATTTTTTGTGCCTGTATTTTGAAGTCTCGTGAAGAAGAGATGACAGCAAAAGTTCATGAGTTGCAGGCACAGCTGGAAGAGTTGCAGAAGGAGTACAAAAAAAGGATTGCGGAAGAGGAACATTGCAACAGTGAAAAAGTGAGCTGGCACTGACATTTGTTTTTATCTCTCTAAATGTGAAATTCTTGGTCCACATGAAATTCTGTAGTTTATTCCTAATTGGACATTATTTATATATCTGACCTTCAATTTCACATACAAAATGAATCTCTTTAGAATCTGCAACATTTGATTGCAGCTATCTTTTTAATTGATATGTCGAAAAATCCAGTTCTGCTGTTATTATTAAGGTGGAGCTTTTTTGTCCTCTATATGTGTTAATGTTGATTTTACTGGAAGCCCTATAGAAGAGAAGAAAATCCAATTAAATAATTTGTAGAGTGATTTTTTAAAAATTCGCATTTCAGAGGTGGGTGTCTGAAGCAGTGCCTTGAATATATCAATTATGGACAGAGAGGCCTTCATTGAAAGAGCACTGCCTTCATTCTTTTGTCTTTTTGAGATTACATTTTAATTTGAGGAATTCTTTGGTGAAAATACTGTTATTATACTGAAAAGAGAAAAAGCCTACGAGTTGTTGAGTCACTAATGAGAATTCATACTGACCTTACTTTTAAATTTTTCATTTTTACAACAGGTAGCCCTGGGGAGAGTAAATCTGTATATTTGATATTAGAAACCTGAAGTACAAATTACCTCACTGTCCTAGAGTTTGTTATTTCTGCCTTGCACTTGTGTACAAAACCCTTTATATTACTTCTCATAACTGTTCCATGGTATGTGTTGTTTTCATAACAGGAAAAGCAGAAATATTTTTATAAGACTGCCTTGTATTCTTAATTAACCCTTGTTCACCCACTGATAGTCTTATATGATCTTATTATCTAGAGGAAGATTCTTAAAGAGACTCCTAACTTCTAAAACATGATTATGAAAAGTCTGAAGAGTACTTTTCCTTTAGGACTTCTTTGTTAACTGTTTCACTCCTAGTTTGTTATAGCAGTCTGCTATAAGTGCAGGCAGTAATTTACTGTATCATACATGCATCTTCTGGATTACTGATACCACATGAAAGTTGTATCAAATTTATATACCAGCAATGATATTTCATGTATTCAGCTCAGAGGCAATGCATCCCACCAAGGAGTTAATCAAGGAAAAATTCCAGGAGGCCTCCATGGATGAATAAGGACCTGCTGGGCAAACTCAGAGCAAAAAAAAATAAGCTTTTCGGAAGTGGGAACAAGGACAGGTGGCCGGAGAGTAATACAGGGAAATTGTACAGGAAGCTAGGGACAAAGTTAGGGAAGCCAAAGCCCAGTTAGAATTGTTGGGGCCAGGGAAATTAAGGCAAACAGGAAAGGCTTCTATATGTATGTTGCAAACAAAAGAAAGACTAGGCATAATGTGGACCCTCTTTGGAAGAAAATGGGAAGCCTGGCTACCCTAAACAAAGAGGAGGCTGGGGTTCTCAACAACTTCTGTGCCTCTGTCTTTAATGGCCAGTGCTCCAGCCACACCACCCAAGTCAAGAAAGGCAGATGCAGGGACTGGGAGGATGCGACCCTGAGCCCACTTGTCATGGTTTGACAGTGGCCAAATGCAAGGCAGCGATTAAAGCTGCTCACTCACCCTCCCCTGCCACAGCAGAGGAGAGCAGTCAAACAGTTTGAAGTCTTCCATTGACTTCCATTTTGTGGGCAACGTTTTTTGTCTAAAATCAGAGACTCCCAAATCACAGAAGTTTGTCTTACAAAACTTATTTTCTATTTGTGGAGTGTAGGAGACCCTACAGATTTTATCAGCCTGAGATGGGGAATAAATCCCCTTTTTGATGCAATTGCAAAGAGGCTTGGGAAGAAAAAAGTAGTATTGACCCTGAGATCAGCTGAGTTGGTTAGAGCATGATGCTAATTATGCCAGAGTCACAGGTTTAATCCCTGCATCGGCCATTCACTTTAAAAGTTGGACTCTGTGCTCCTTGTGGGTCCCTTCCAACTAATAATATTCTGTGATTCTGTGAATACCTACCATTTCTGTGTTAAGGTTTTGCCTACCTTAAAAAAAGTTCACACATAAATTATTTGATGTTGAAATGCTTATACAACCTTGAGTTACACCCATGACTACTGAAGCATTGTTTTTCTGAGAGGTGAAACACTGAAAGGTAGAAATTTCTGCTTAGACTTTTTTCTGTACTTCATAAACATATTTGCAAGAATGTAGAGCTCATGAAGGTCTTAACTGAATCTATTTTCAGGTAAATGTTCATATTTCCAAATGTGACTTGAAGAATTAGAGAAAACCATAAAATATTCTGAATAATATTAATTGTAGTTAGGGTATCCTGTTATGTATTTCATACTCATTCAGTAATTATTCATCTCCAATATGCATTTCATAAAGATTTGGAAACACTAGGTTCTTGAAATTATATTTACGATGATTGTCTTACAGAATCAAATGAGGTAATTTAAATATCAGCTTTACATACTGTCAATACAAATAAGTTACACTATTTATTTATTTTAGTTGTTATTATTCAGTAATTTCAATTTTTGTCATCCTCAATTTAACACACTGTATCAGAACTACATGAATGAACTTTCTTTCTGCAGTGCTTCATATAATCAGTATATTTCATACATTTTAATCTAAATTTTTATTGTTTTTATAGGTCACAATTACAGAACTAAAGGTAAGTCTTACATGTTATTGATTTTCCCTCTAATACTTTTGTTGTGGGGCAGTTTTAAAGCTGAAGTACTGCTTATAAGTTTGTGTGTGTTAAAAGGAGAAATAAGTGTATTGCAAAGGTACTTACGATGTATTTTCAATGTATTTTCAGCAATTTCCATATGTGACTCTCTTTTCAGGCACAACTTGCACAGAAGACAACACTAGTCAATGATTCAAAACTGAAGGAGCAGGAATTGAAAGAGCAGGTGAGAGTGATGTTGAATGAGTAAGAAGTATTCTTGTTTGATACTTTGTGTTTGCAGTATTAAAAGGTTTGTTGTTTTCAAGTGATGATGTGACACATCTCCATACAAGGTACTATGAATATAATAGACAAAAAAATAATTTTCTCCTATACTTGCTCTCAGAAGATCTGTGTACTTTTCAAAGTATTCCTCTGTCCCCTGAGAATAAAAATACCACATGCTTGTGATACTGGTGTGCTAGGCATTTGCACAGTGAAAAAGGGAACAGTGCACTTAATGATATTCTGGAATTTTTTTTCAAAACTAAAACTTTTTTCATGTCCAAGTACAATTTCTGACTGCTTTTTTATCTGTGCTTATATATAAAACAGAAGCATAAATATATAATATATGCATAACATCTGCTATAGATATTTTTATGTGTATTTACACATGTACAACAATGGGACCATTTTTAATAGCACAGTTTTTAATTTTTTCCCTCCTTAAAAAGCAAATGTATTTTGCTTTTATAAGAGATGATATGTAGCTGGAAACTGTTTTAGTTGTGTTTTTTTTAGCCACTAGTTAACACTGTTTATCATGTCAACTGTTCTCTATTTAGATTCATGTACTGGAAGACCAGCTGAAACATTACGAGAAAAATATGTATGTCACGTCAGTTGGAACACCATATAGAGGTAAGCACACAGTTTTCATCACAAATAAGTTTTTCCTTTGTTAGAAAGATGCAGTTTGGTCTAGAAAATAAAACATCAATCTTTTTAAAACACATAATACACTCATGACATTCTTGTTTTCTCTTGTCTATTATAATAGAGTTGATTTCACATGACCAAATCACACAGCGTTTTGTTTGATGTTTTCTTTTTTTATGTCACCCAGTTAAAGAGCTCTGTATCAGAATTCTTAAGCTCTCTGCAGTGCAGGACCCAAGAGCATCCAGGAGACAGGGGCAGAGATGGGCACACTCACAGCAGGGCACAGGCAGGGACAGGAGGTCACAGGCTGAGCTGGGACACATCCCTTGGGCCCTTGGCAGGAGATAATGTGGGGGTTCTGGGAGAGGCCAGTTCCCAGCCACCCAAGGCCTGGGAGCAGCCCCAGGACCCAGACAGAGGTAGACTTGCACTCCTCCTTTAGACACTGCTGCTTGGACACTTTGGAGATAGAGTATGGGCTTATGGACCTTCTCTCTGGTGGTGTACTGTTCCTCTCAGATTCTTTTAACATAAGATAGAAAAAGGCACAGGGAAATGAACAGGTATTACTCACCTTGAAAAGATTTGCAACTGTTTAGTTGAGGAGTACAAAGTGCATGAAACTGAGGGTCAAGCATTGAGTCTTGCTAATGTTAGAGATGTGGGGTTTTGCTGTCCTGTGCATACCCATCTTAGCTGGATGAACTCAGAAGACTTTCAAAAACCATGCCACACTTGCTTTTTGCAAATGGTCAAATTATCTCAGGATGATCTACATCTTTCATCCCCTCAGAAGGTCCATGCCTCCTTCCCTTAAGGTGACTGAGCCAATGATGGGAGATGGTTGTGGGTATTCAGTGCCTTCTGTTATGCAGGACTGGGAAGAAATGTAATCAAGGATTTACTCAGCACGTACTGGTAGGGAGACAAGATGGAAGCCTAGCATAGCCTACTTCAGCAGGAAGGGATCAACATTAGTTTTGTAGTCCAGCTGTGTGACCGCTTCAGGGCTGATGAAAAGGTAAAGTATGTCTTTAAGGGCACTGTCCCAATGTCTCTTCAACACTGACAAACATGAGGCATCAAACACCTTTCCAAGAGGTTTGTTCCAGCGTTTGACACCCTCTTGGTAAAGAAATGTTTCCTCACGTCAAGTCTGAACTTCCCCATGATAGATGAAGGTTTCAGCCATTTTCCATGTGTCCTGGCACTGGGTACCAGGGAGAAGAGAGCAGCACTTGCCTATCAATGTCACTTCAGGAAGCCATAGAGAGCACTGAGGTCACCCCTTAGCCTCCACCTCTCCAAATTAGACAAACTCAGACTCCTCAGCTGCTTCTCAGAGGACATTTCTGCCAGCACCTTATCCAGTAGCAGAGGTACCCCCTGGGTGTGTTCAAGGACCTTCACATCCTTTTTAAATGCTGAGGCCCAGATCTGCTCACACAGTGCTCGAGGTGAGGCTGCACCAGGGCTGAATAGGGTGGGATAATCACCTCTTTTGACCAACTGATGATGCTGTGTTTGATGCACTCCAGGATGAGGTTTGCCCTCTTGGCTGCCAGGGCACACACACTGATGACTCCTGTTGCACCTCCTGCCAACCAGCACCCCCAAATACCTTTGTGAAGGGCTGCAGTTACTCCATCCCAGGTGCAGAATACAGCATTTGTTCTTGTTTGGTTTTGTGCCATTAGTGAAACTTGGATTCGGATGAGTGACTCTCAGTGTAAATATTCTCTTCTTTTTGTTTACACAGATGGAAACCACCATACTGACGTTTCCCTGTTTGAGGAACCCACTGAGTTTGAATACTTGAGGAAAGTGCTCTTTGAATATATGATGGGTCGTGAGACAAAGGTATGGAAATTTGTATATGCTGACAGTTGATTCAACACCCTTGCTGTATAGATGTGAAGCACCATGTGTTTGTGATTTGTTGTGTGCTGTTTATTTCTGACACAGGATTCAATAGGCTTTCACAGTTTTTTTTTCAAAGAGACATGATCCATAACTTCAAAACTTCATCAGCCTGCCAAGATGAGTCCTGGGTGGAGAGAGTTTTCACATCTCTGACCACTACACCTATCAAGACAAAAACCTTTATGGGTAGATATGGTTTTATAAGCAGAAGTCCTGTTGTCAGTCAAACTGAATGTAAACTAAAAGCTGGTAGGCACAATATTAGCAGAAGTGATCTTTTGAGGTAATCTTGACACAAATATGATAAGTAACAGTTGGATTAAATAACAGTTTGTTAGTAGCTGTGTTACCAGCTGAAGATGATGAAATACCTCTTCAGTAGTTTCTTAAAGATGTTTCATAGTATTCCCAAATCTGTGTACCTTAGATGTTATTCATTCACTCCTAAAAGTAGTGGAAAACTGGACAATAGGCTTCTTGATTTCATCTGCTGGTTTTCTTTCAGTCTTTAGATGTGTTGCTGGAGGACACTGAGCTTAGTGTGTGCTCATACCAGGATTATATCATGTAATCATAAATTTATGGATATGTCTTGAGAACTGCTTTCATCCTGCTATGTGGACTGGAGAACCATGAGCAGTGATGATGCGAATGATACAACTTTTTAAAACAGTTCTAAGTATGCTCGTAAAGTATTACTGTGCTTTCCACCACTGCCCCCAACTCTTCTTGAGTTAAAAGATCTACACTGTAATTTACCTTCTCAGTACAGATACTCCTTTCTCTCAACTTCTATCTTCCTGGACAAGAAGAGGCATTTTTTTAAATCTAATTATGTGTTGTAAGACCATTCTGGTGGCCCTTCTCGGTGCATGATCCCCATTTGCAGTGCAAAGATGCATGCCTTGTCTCAAAGGTGATTCAGTAGTGGAATTGTTGGTATCTCTGGACATGCTTCCTGTTCTTTGAACAGAGTTCAAAAGAATCTGTGCAAATTTTCTAGGATGTATTGCCAATTATGCTTCCTAATAAATGATACTGGAATTCAATCAAGACACAAATGAATGCACCAGTTGGTCTGTTGGAGACATAGGAGAGATGTGGATGTTGATATGGATGTAAGAGTCAGCAGTTAGTGTCATGACTTGTAATGTGTAACTTATCACATTCTTTGCAAACTGCTTCACTAAGGTGTGTATGTGTCTTTGTTGGGAGGTTTTACTGCCTTGCCCTCCAGTCCAACTTTATTATTTGCCTCTTGCTTGGCAGGATATCTGCAACAAGACTGTCAGATTGCTTTTTCTAGGCATGCACTTTATCTAGTATGCTGTCTTATTAATGGACTCTGTCATTTGAGCATAGATACCATAGAACTTACATCACACTACAGCAGCTGAAGTTTGTGACCATGTGCAAATGTTGTTTTCATACAATTGACATCATGCGTATACAATGTGAAACAAATAGTTACATCTTACTGATTGCACTGTTTTCCATTGACATTAATAAAATAGTATCCGGTATTATTAAATTGAATTGATTTTAAAACATTTCAAAGCATTTTTGTGGATGTGTAGTTATGTATGGATAACCTATATCTCTTTAGACAATGGCCAAGGTTATAACTACAGTGCTGAAGTTCCCAGCAGATCAGACTCAGAAGATACTGGAACGAGAAGATGCTCGACCAATGGTAAGTTATGTAAATAAATCAAGTTTATGCATGGGGATTAGGTTTCAAGAATAAGGAATTAGAAACTTTTTTATGTCTTCTTTTCCCTGTGTCCACATTCAAGTAGACTCTTTTTCTCCCTCCTTCCCTCTTCTTCAGTGGAATATCAAATACCGGCTCTAGGTTTGAGTTTATAGCAAGAGTGAGGAAAAAAGCAAGAATGTTTTCTTTATTAGTATTTTTCCTCAGACATATTTCTGATAGAGATGGGTACAATAGGACCAAAGCAAGTTCAAGCATCACTACTATGCTGTGGATGAATTATCTAAATTAAAAAACTAATCTGACATATTAAATACAGATATAAATACATATAATATATAAAATTCATGCTTCTTAAATTCACAAGTTTTTGTGGAGTCATACCAGTTTTTATGAAAAATATATCACAAAACATTTTTTCAGCCCTGGGATAAAATTTCTGGCAAAAACAACAGGCATTTTGCTTGTAGAATAGAAAGTTGATCATCTCAATCACCTGAGATATCTGTGTTTGAAGTGAGATGTGTACAGTTTTATCTTAAGTGGGTATCCTAACAAGATGGGGATTTTGATTAGGTTTTGGGGGTTTTTTTTGTGTGAGCCTGCTTTATTTTTGTACTGAAAAAACATGAAAATACATTAGTTCACTCTTGGTCACGACAGGTCAAAAATAAGAGTCATCAACACTTTGGTGTTGTCTTTTTTTTCCTTTTTTTTTTTTTTTGACATTTGCTTAGTATTTACCAGTTTACCTATTTACTAGAAAAGTGAAATTGGATTTGAGAAGCAGGTGCAAAAGGAGATAAGATTATTTGAGCATAAGCATTTCTTTGTTATGCTCCTTTGGTATGTTACTGTTTTATGTATTTGAGCTACTTTTAATTAAAATAAAAACTGCAGTAATAGTCTCCTCTACATTGTATCTGGAATCAACACTCTGATCCCACTTTTTGTGGGTCACCTTAGTGAAATATTTATGAATTAAAGTGAGAGGAAGAAGTGCATTCTGTTTCTCTCACTGACCTTGCATATTATTTAGTGCTTGCAAATACAGAATAAAATAAAAATATTAATAATTTTGCATTTCGCTTGAAGTAGATACATCAAAGTCCTGTTGATTCACTGAAAAAGAAATTTTAAAAGTCTATGTTTTCATCTTGCAGTATCACATCTGAGGAAAGTGTTAAATGCTTCAACATTTTCCTGTACACTTAATATGTTTGAGAGTCTTGCAATCTTAAATATTTTAAATACTTTTAGAAGATAAAAATATTGATTATACTGCAGCTCCAGTTAGTATCATGTATCCCAAGCATGATTTTCTCTCTCTGACGTTGAAATAGAAAGCTGAGACTGTTTTGTTGTGTTTTGTTTTGTTGTGTTTTGTTTTGTTGTGTTTTGTTTTGTTTTGTTTTGTTTTGTTTTGGTAAGCCAGAGTAATATTTATGAAAGATTTTGAGAACAGAGAGATGGGCCTTGTTTTGCAGCCACTTAAGCTTTTTGATATTTAAACTTGTTCTTCCTACAACAGACATTCACAACTTGGGATACAAAATAAAAATTTAACTTGAATTCATCCAACAATTTTTCATCCTTGGTATTAAATTTTGGTTAAAGCACACAGTGAGGTTTTTTTTGCAGGCTGCAAGTGCTTTGATTTGTTAACAATGTCATTGTTCAAAGAATTCTTGGGTTTCACATAGCAGTCCCTTCTTAAAGACCTTGAGTTAGACATCTAATGGAAACTCAAATATTAGGGCCTATTATGAAGCAAGAAGTATTTTTTCCTTCACTTTCAACTGTGTTACTGTGTTCATTTACTGAAGCACAAATTATTCTGGGGATGAGTCTTCCATAATTCTCTTTAGAACTAAAAAGTTGGAGATGTCTTTATAAATTATTCAGTCAAGAAATATGCTTGGGTTTTTTGGGGGTTTTATTTGTTGGCTGACATGACACTAGTGTTTCTCCATACTTAGTATTGGACTGATGCTGGTATATGAAAATACCCTATGTTTAGCTCTCAGGACTAATGAAGTTCTGAACTACAACATAAATGTGCATTTTAACATATAGCTTTTAGTTTATTGCTAAAACATCTGCAATTAATTTTAATGTGTAAATTATTAACTTATTGTGCTAATAGAGTAAGTGTGTGGTACTAAGTATCTGTGAGTAATTTTATACTGTCTTAGTGGGCATACATTTAACAAGTTTCTGAAAACCTGTAGCAGTTCCTGGTCAATAACCATATGCTAGATCAGTGTAATCTTCAGTAATCTGGCTTTTACTGTGTAGTTGTTGTGATCTAACAGCAGCAATCTCACCCATAGATGTGCACAGAGTTCTTACTTGTTAACACAACCTAACACTATCAACAAAATAATCCAATAAGCTCTTTTCTTCCTGGCTTTGTAGTTTGCCTCACCTCGCAGTGGTATCTTTTGAATATGCCACCAGTCTGTGCTTAGCTAGCGTGTGGGTGAGTGAAGTCTAATACATTCTTGTTTTATGCAAAATGAAACCTGTATTATGCCATTAATGATTCTTCTGCTTTCTTGGCTGCTTTCCTTCGTTAAAAAACAAATTTTCGTTGTATGTGTGTATGACAATTTTTGTTCTCCTCTTAATAATGTTTTGCTTTACAAAGCCGAGTTTGAAAATGGTAAATATTGATTCAAAACCAATCTTTTTGATTGACTCTAACCCTAAGCATAACTTCAAATGTTCATTGAGCCACAAAAATCTCAGTTGTAGAAATAAAATCAGATTTTAAATCAATTAATATCTCATATTGAATTTTATTGCACTTGGCTTTGTTTTGTATTTATTAATTTTTTGAGTTCCTTTTTTGAATACACAAACAAATCAGATTCGTGGGAGACATGCTGTACTGCTTGAAATGAATGATAACATCTTGTAAATATGAAAATGAATTATCTTTAAAATGATTGATGAATATTCTCTGCAGAGGGATGAGGATATGATTACGTTTAAACATCACAACACCTTTCTGAATCACAGCTTTGGTTTGATATCAAGAGAAGCTAAAGCAGAGAGGTGACAGAGAATGATTAGGGGAGCTTTATGCTCTCAGTTTGTGTGTCTGTCTTCTTTGTGTGTCTTTTATTAAGCTACTTCAATTATGAATCTGCAATGCTAGCTGTAGCTTTACAAGAATGGAACAGCTGACATAGGCCTAAAGATGCAGATTGCATCAGACCAGCCTAGCTACACAAGCAATAGCTGCTTGAGAGAGGACTGGGATGTGGAAGTACACAGGAAAAAACTTTCTACACTGGCTGATAAAGATTATAATTTGAGTCACTAGTGGTGTATGATATTAAAGAAACTCTGCAGATGAATTCTATAGGAAATAGTTTGTTTAACTTTTTTCTTCCTCCTTTGCAACTGGAAAGCTTTGCACAGTTGCCAGGAGTTGATTCAGTGCATGCGAAGCAGTTGCTATCTCTTGGCAGAAATGCAGTTGTTCGCCTGCATCAGTGCCAGAGCAAAATTAATTAACTTAGGCTGTTGCCATTGCCAGTTACCACAGTGCAGTTGACAGGTTATCTTCCTCTCCTGCAGTCATGCAAACACAGTCCTCAACACAAAATACCTCTTTCAAATGAAAAAATCTGTTTCTCTAGCAGTCATGGTTTCTACTTTGTGTTCTTTTCTATCTTTGAATACAAGAGTGAATGCACTTTATTGCACTTAAAATGCAGTAGAGTTTGGACTGTTTGCCAACAGCTTTCATCAGTTCTGACAAAATCAGCAACTGTTTTCTCTAGCCCTTTGTTGAAAAGAACTGATTTGTTGATACTGATGGAGCAAAGCTATTTACAACACTATTGCAGAATAGGTTGCAGAAGGTATGTTTGAAACTTACATTCTTGTCATGCCGTCTCTAATGCTGGTGTAAAAAAAAAATTCAGGTGTTCTGAGCTGCCACAGAAAGGCTCAGAAAGCCACAGAAAGGCTTGTTGATATTGACCTTAATGTCAGAAATTATCAATGTATATTAATACTTTCATAACATCAGCTAATGTATAACTGTTCAGACTTCATTATTCTATTGTAGTAGCCTACTTCATCTGAAGTATTTTTGTCACATATTCTTTCATGAATATAACTTAGAAATTAAGGAGATGCTGACTTCATTGTGAGGGCAGTTGATATTTTCCTGTAGAGGAGGCTTTTTGCTAGGTCCAGAATTCTGCATCATCGTTTCAATTTTGATGATAAGCCTTATGCAATAGAGTCCAGCTTTGTTTTTCTTTTGATTAATATGCAGTGATGTGGTAGATTATTTCCAGTGAGACTGCTGACTGTTTTGCTACACTTTATTTTTTCATCAGTTTCTCAGCTGTTTTGCAGGTACTGGAATGGAATTGCTTGCCTAAATAATTTGGCAGTTTGACTATCTTGAAATTCTTCTGTCTCCTTATTGTATTAATAAACAGTGCAATTATTTTAATAGTTAGAGCTTCTAAGCTGTTCTCAATAATACAGCATTTGATAATTTCTTTTAACTTTCCATTCTTCTAGTTGTGGCTACGACCATCTTGAAGATTTTGTGATGAGAATGTCTCATGACATTGCTGCTTAGAAATATATATATCTCTGTTGCCCCTTGAGAAGGGACAAGAAGAAAAGCTATTATTCAAGGTCACAAACAGAACAGCAAGAACCAAAACTCAGCACCACCCTTGGACTGTGAATATAATCAAAACTGCCTTGGCAGAAATGCTAATCAGGGGTTATTTGGTTATTTCTCTTCTATTGAATACTGTCTTCTATTTTGTGTTAAAGGTTATTTTTTTAAAGGAGAGAAAAGACTTTATCCTAGGAAAGAATTGACTGCTACTGTATCTCTATACAGGTTTTACTGCGTGTTTTTTAAAAGTTGAAATAAATGATTTGTTTCTTCTATTTATTTTTTTTATTTTTTGATTGAATTGTGCAATACATTTTGGATGGATAGCGATTGAGGTGATTTTTCTGATGAACTAGGCACTCTTGTTGACTGTTCTCTCCTGATTTAATCTTGATTGTTTGTTAGAAAGTCACTTCTATATGCTTTTGCCTACAATAAATCCAAATTGCAGTACCTCGTTTGTTTACTCCTAGCTTTTGTACTTACATTTTTTGGAGAAAAGGTGTGTTCCTGTAAATTGTAAATAGTTACTACATAACTGTATCATATGCTGATCTGTGACTGTTGACAGCACTAATATGAATAGAGCTGAGATGAAATAAAGTTTATTTACTGTATAATTTTGGAACATCTTTGGTATGATTTTTCTTTTAAAGGACACACCAGTTTTGTTCTTACTCCTGTTGGAGGCATTGTTAGCTGAGATATTTCCAGGCTGAAATCACTCTCATAAGAACAGCTTCTCAAGTACATTAAACTGTAAGAAGTCAATTGAGACATTCAAGTTTCCAAGGGGTCACAACCTGCAAAACAGATACATGGTGGGCTGAAAAGCCAGCATGAGAGTAGCAACTAGAGAAGCCTGATGTGTAAAAGTTCTGATTGTCATAGAATCACATGCGGTTTGGGTTTGAAGGGACCTTAAAAATCATTTAGTTCCAACCCCCTTGCCATGGGCAGGGACACCAACCATCTGCCAGTGCACAAACTTGTTCTGAAAGGCTGCCATGAGGTTTTGTTGGAGCCTTTTCTTCTCCAGTCTAACAGCCCCAACTCTCTCAGCCTGCCTTCACAGCAGAGCTGCTCCAGCCCACTGAGCATCTTTGCAGCCTCCTCTGGACCCACTCCAACAGGTCCATGCTTTTCCTTGTGCTGAGGACCCCAGACCTGGGCACAGCACTGCAGGTGAGGTCTCATGAGAGCAGAGCAGAAGGGGACAGTCACCTACCTTGACCTGTTGGCCAATCCTCTTTTGCTGCAGCCCAGGATACCCTTGGCCTTCTGGGCTGAGTGCACATTGCCAGATCACGAGCAGCTTTTCAGTCACCAGCACCCCCAAGATGCACTTCCTCAGTTCTTTGTAGTAGTATGAAACCTTCTTATTTAAAAAAAAAAAAAAAGAAAAAAAGAAAAGGAAAGAAAAAAGTTTGTTGATTAGAGAGAGCCTTTCTGCTTGGAGAACTATGCTTGATGTCACACCTTCTGGCTGAGTGCGTGTGGACACCTCAGTAAAGCAGCAGGGCAAGCCAGAAGTTTGGGCAGAGCCAGCAGCTTTCTAGGCAAGAACACTGCAGGCTGGAGAGCTCCTGGGCAACAGTCACAGCCACAGTCAGCCTTTCATTGCACAGGTAATCTCTTCAGGTCTTCTTTTATGTTCAATTATTTGTGATATTGTGAAATAAAAATGTTTTATTTCAGTTGTCTTCATTCAAGCCCTTTCCAGAGCTTGTGCATTATTATTTCCTTGGAAATAAGTTTTTAAACAGAGAGATAGGAGAAGATGAAGAGTGACTTTCAATGAGCTGCTAGACAGCACAGGTATGGTTGTTTTAGATAAAATGGGGTGACTGAACATAAGAGGCAAATGCGTGAAGTCAACAGCTTATTTATAAGTAGAGAGTATGTATGACTTTAGGGAAGCTTAACATAATTAACATTAATTAAATGTAATTAACATTGACTTTAGGTAAGCTATAATATTGACTAAAAATAGAAATCAACTTAGGTATATTTGTAGACATCCTTCGTCAGGATTCTGATGGTTTTCAGAAAACCTTTTGTGGCAGCAGTAGTGGCATACTATAGTTAGGAAATCAAATAAATGCAGTGTATCTTATATGTCACTGCTGCTGTCAACTAATTGGGAGCATAGTTTGTTCAATGTATTGCACTGGGATGCCTGGACACTGATTTATCATATCAGGGAAGGCAGGGCAATTAACACCTCAGCTGATTTCATGTGTTTGTGACCAGCACAACCAGGCTGGTCCTAGTTTTGTTTGTGATGTTGCTGAGGACAGAATCATGGCTTGCTTTCACCTGGGACATGCTGGTCTCAAGGCACTGAGAAGGAGGCTGGGAAAGCATAATATACTTTTAATTTTTTCCAAAGGTTCTGCTTTTCTCTGAAATTGGAGTTGTGACTGAGCTTAGCTCTTTCATTTTTGATGGAAGAGTCTATACCACAAAAAGTCTCACAGCTTGGACATACAGTTGCTGTCTCCATTTTGGGAGACAGCCCAAGACTTTTCTAACCTTGCTGGTACCACCTGGTCGGTTTGGAGTGTGTAACATTGTTTTAATAGAGTGATGCTATAAGCAACTTGTTAGAAATCAGAGAGCGAACCATGGAACTGTCACATTGGCCTCTAAATTTGTCATATTTTCTAGCTAGTCTATGGGATGGCAGGGTTGTTACTGTTGAATTCCTCCCATAATCTCTCTTACAGCAGGGCCAGTCACTGAGGTATGTGACTAATGTTGCTCATAAACAAGAGAGCTTGCTGGAGTATCACACATGCTGTGCTTCTCTCTTTACATTATTTGTAGTGAATATCACTGTGGGGAATGCAAATTTCTTGTCTTAAATCCACTGATTTAAATTTAATTACACTTGCCAAAAATTGTGTCCCGGGGGGAAGGGTGGGGGGGTTGAGGGATTCATTTTGTTTGGCCTTCCTTTTTTTTCGTCTTTACTGTTTCTTTTTCTAAAATCACTGGCATCAAACAATATCCTTCTTGCTCTCCAGAAGCTCAGATTCAGTGTTTTCCACATTATTAAGATGGATGACTATGCTGCTCTGGCATATCTCAGGCCAATAGCAAGTCCTATGGAGTCCTAGAGTCCCACAGTTTATTTTTCTGAGCTCTCTGTAGGTGCAATGTATACCAAATTAGGCCACAGCGTAGCAGAGAATTTACAAACAACTGGATCGCAGAAGCCTCTGTGCATCCCAGATTATTTGGTCAAAGCTCAAGCTTTGAGCTCACTCATACAGCTTCAAAAAGTGTCTTCTCTGTGCAGAGAAGGAGTTTGAATCTCTCAAAGATAATAAATAGGTTATTGTTTGCATGAACTTTTCAGAGAAGGAGTTAACATGTGGAATAATAAACAATGAATGGCTGAATAATGGATAGCAGATGTGCCAAGAATGCCAAGCAAGATATTTGAAAGCTGTGGTGTAAAATGGACTTTCAACAAGTGGCCAAAGCTTGTGTGACCTCTAGGATCTCAGCCTAATACATTTAAAAATGGAGGCTAAATCAGAAAGAAGAGATACCACTTCAATGTCTAAATCAGTGAGATTTAATATTGTGTAGAAAAATGGTGGATCACAGGATCCATCATGGTGTGAGTATTCCATGACTTTCTCATATCTAGTACATGTTTCCCACTTGTGATTTTTCTTCTGATGTAGTCAGATGAGAAACTTATATTTGGCCTAAAAATTCTAAACAGTCTGGCTTCATTAAAGCTTCTGGGAGCTATTCCCTGGCTTTCTGTGGGTTAGATCCAGGCTGAACCTCTATCCCTGGAGGTTCACTAAGAGATGAAAATCAAAGTAAGCAGATTAGCTATCTATCTATCTATCTAATTATATACCTCATATCTTTGTCTTACGCTGTAATTTTATAGAAAGCTAAGATATAAATTTAAGGGTATATAAATTGGTATAATTTCTGCCCAGTTAATTCCACATAGATTTAAAACTGTTATTGAAAAATAGAATAATTCCTGGTTTATAAATAGTGTATTTGTTTTGTAGGTCTCATCATCGGTTAGTCCTGCGAGTCTGGCCACAGAATATCTAGTAGGAAGGGTCAGCTGTCTGTAAAGCAGCAGTTCCACAGACTGTTGTGATAGTGTTGCTGATATACAGGCTGCAACGTGGCTTTCCCTGCCTTGGGGAGTGGTAGTCTCTTAGCTGTGCTTAGCATATGAAATGTGCAGGTTGAAATCCGTGGGATGTTTCTATGAGAGGTGCTGCTTTCAGAATCTCATCATTTGTTCTCTCCACCGCAACACTGCAGCATGTTAGTTCTCCTTAGGAAATTGTCCCATTTCCTCTAGAAAAAGGGGGAAGAGCTGTTGGTGGTTTGCAACTCATTTTACTAACTGAGGATAGGCCTCAGCTACTTACACAAACTGCAGTAACAATCCTTTGTGCCTCTGTATCTCAGGTACACAAATTCTTGATAGCCTGAGGTTGCTGTAGAAAGTGCAGTTTTTGTGGCAGCTCTACTCCCCTCCTGATCCTAGACAGAGAAAAACACTTGCATAGGAGGATTTGATTTATCATTTCTCTTTAATATATTTCTCTCATTGGCCTAGCACTTTTCTCTGAAGTTCTAGGGTTAGCAGTAAAGAGGCAGTCTTCTAGGAAAAAGCTCTCTTGTGAGAAGTCACAATTTCAGCATTCACCTCCCTTACTTATCCCCGTGAAGTTATTAAAAAGATTATGGAGAGCAGCTATAGCCTGGAACAATGTCTTTTGAAAACTAGAAATCTGGTTTTCTCCAAATTGTATGATTTGTTCAACAGCTTCATCTACTCCGAGGTTAAAATGTAGCCAAGGGTGAGAGCCCACCAGATAGCCGAGAAACATTGAGTTAGATGAGACTGAAACAGTGCCATCAGGCAAGTCCAATTAAGAGCACATCAACTTTCTTAAGTACAGGGGATATCCATGGATTATGTTTTAGGGGTATCATATATATGGTTGCATTCCAGTGATTGTTTAGGAGGTACTAGAGGCTAGTTTTGGTGTAGGGCGGTTAGGATTTCTGGAGTTTCTGTGTAGTCATAAATAAGAGAGAAGTTTCGTCTCTTGACCATTCTTGAAAGCCCAGCTTTGGGTGTTCTGAATTATCCACAGATGGAGCTTCTCTTTTCCTTAACCATGGCCCTAGTACTTTGATAACCTGTCCCCTTTCTTATCATGGTCCTGTGGGGCATCTCTCAGCAGACCTGAAGGAAACAAAATTTCTTTATCATTTTGCTTGAGAGAGGCCTCATGGAGCTGGTATAGCAATTTTAGGGGTAACTATCTGAGACATGTTGCATGTGCTTTTCGAATATGTTGCCACATGGCTTATTTATTTTTTATCTACTGGTCTTTCTTATAAGTCGTATATAACAAAATAAATATCACACAGAAGATTTGATTATAGTATATTGCCAAATTAAAATGTGTCTCCTGTTGTTATGGTGATAAAACCTGTGATAAAATGATAAAAGAATTAAAAACATCCATTGATCCCTGAGCGGTGGTAATGAGGTTCAATTTGAGTAACTGAGCATGATCTCACTAAAATAAAATTGCATTGTCACAACCACTACTAATGAGACCAATGCTGGTGAACAAAAAAGAAGCCTGTGTGGGCTTGACTTGGAAAGTGTGTGTGTACATTTTTATTCATATAGTATATGAATATGTACAGCAAAACTGTATTTCTGACCACATGCTGGCTATCAGAAAATGAGAGATGCAAACTGTTATGACTGCTTGCTGTTAGCAGTACGAAAAGTAGCTTGAACCCCTGTTCACCCCAGGCATGTGCTTGGCTTTGTCTGCCATTCAGTTCCTCTTAGGTCAATAAAGTACAAGCATGTCCTCATATTTAAGCATGTATTTAAATGAAGCACACACCGTAGCTGAATAGAGACTGTTGAGTAGAGGTCTGTTACATGAGTATGAAAATGCAGAGATCTGAATCTACTAAAGAAAGAAAAGAAAACCCAAACCAAATAACAAAAGTTTACCTGATGGATTTATGTTTCTTTTACTTGGTTCAGATAAATTCCTTCAGTTACTGGTATACAGCATATGATAAATGTTTTATAAATGTGATGCTTTTATGGCACAAAATGACCGTAAGTCAGACTGAAATAAACCCCAGTACTGAAAGCAAGGCCAAGTGTTTAAGTGCATTGCTTTCAAGAGAATACAAAAATGGCTGGAACTCTAAAACGGGATTGCTGCTGAAACAGTACTATTTAAGAAAAGAAATCCCTTACATACCTATAAGTGACAATTGATTTTTGCATATGAAGCTCTGAAAAGTATCTTTCCACTCTATTCTTTAACTGTTTTTATGCGAAGATGATTTTTTATTAAATTGTGAGCTTCTGTACCTTCCAAGATTTGCAATGGCTTAACCAGTTGGTGTCTGGTCACTAGTGGTGCACCCCAGGGATCTGTGTAGAGCCAAGTCCTCTGTAATATCTTTATTAATGATCTGGATGAGGGGATTGAGTCTACCAACAGCAGATTCAAAGACACCAGGTTGTGTTGGAGTGTCAATCTGCTGGAAGGTAGAAAGCCTCTGCAGAGGGTTCTGCACAGGCTGGGTTGATGGGCCAAGGCCCATCAATGGCATGAGATGCAAGAAGACCAAGTCTGGGTCATGCACTTTAGCCACAACAACCCCAGGCAGTGCTACAGGCTGGGGACAGAGTGGCTGGACAGCTGCCTGGTGGGAAAGGACCTGGGGGTGCTGGTCAACAGCAGCTGAACATGAGCCAGCAATGTGCCCAGATGGCCAAGAAGGCCAATGGCATCCTGACCTGGATCAGCAGTAGTGCGGCCAGCAGGACCAGGGAAGCTTAGCACAGCTGAGGCAGCACCTCAAGTGCTGTGTCAGTTCAGGAAGGATGGAATAAGTCCAGAGAAGGGCAACGAGGCTGGTGAAGGGTCTGGAACACAAGTCCTACAAAGAGTGGCTGAGGGGACTGGGGTTGTTTAGCCTGGGGGAAAGTAGGCTCACAGGTGACCTTATTGTTCTCTACAGCCAGGCAACAAGAGACAGGATGAGAGGACATACTCCTAAGTACTGCCAGGGGAGGCTTAATTTGGACATTAGGAAGAAATTCTTCACAGAAAAGGTGATTAGATACTGGAATGGGTTACCCCAGAAGTGGTAGAGTCACCATCCCTAGAGGTGTTTGAGGAAAGACTGGATACTGGTACTCATGGCCATGGTCTAGCTGCCAAGGTAGCGTTGGACTTGATGATCTCAGAGGTCTTTTCCAACCTAACTGATCCTGTGACTCTGCCTTCCATGCAGGTGAAACTTCCAGGATTCTCAATCTGTTTGGAAAATCCTAGTATAGGTCTATAAAAAAAGGGAAGAAACAGTTGTTGAAGAGCTAATAACAGTAAATAACAGTACCAGCAAGAGAATAATTTTCCTTCTTACCTATTTACTCCAGCTGGAGAGCTACCTACAGACAAATGGAAGAACAGACAAGCAGGAATTAAATTTATATATTATGTGAAGAGATCAGTGTAGGCACCTCACTCAGTTTTTCAGCAGCCTGAGGGTTAAACCTCCTAGTGTGGTATCAGTGGCACACAGACATGAACTCGACCTGAACATGTTATCCAACAAAAGTAATTAGTCTTGCATTTGATGCAGAAATTGAGGGTGACATCTCCTTAATTTAATGGGAATAATGTAGAAAGGTATCGTTTATATGACAGCAGTCTAGATTTTGCCTCTAAGTCTAGATGCTGAAAGTGATTTGATGTCTGACTGACTGAAACCACACTAGTAGAAATGTTGTCAGTTCCTCTCAGAGTATCTGTAGTAATTGACAGGCTAGTTCTCTGGTAGGCAAGTGAGAGTTTCCTCTTTATCCAAAATACCTTATATATTGCTAATATTTTATGTATATGTATAGATATGTATTATATGTATATGTATAGATATTTTGGTATTTTACAGTTACTCCTTTTATGTATTTCTTACAAAGGAACACCCCCCTCTCTCTGACAGTTTCAACAGTGATGAGGCCTTGAAAAGAAAGAAGTCTTTCCCACTGTTCTTGCAGAGCAGCAAAAGGTGGCAGCACTTCTCTCTCCTTCACTGGGGGAGGCAAGCACAATCTATCTTTAGAATGAAGCTACAGGGGAAGAAGAATTGAAGAGGATGCTCTTTACCTGGTAGGCAAGAAGAGCTACAAGTGTCTGGAAAACACCTGTGGCTAAGAGCAAGCAGGAGGGAGCTGGGGGACCAGGTAGAGAAATCTGTACCCAAATAAGTAGGGCTTAAAAAAGATCATCAAATAAGCTTACAGCAACTGTTAGTTGTAGGTGCCTGTGGGAAGTGAAAAGGAAGTTACTTGTGCATAGAAATTGTTTTGAAACAGAAGGTAAAATTTCAACCCCAGCACTACTTCTATACAAATGCAAAGATGGGAAAATGATAAGTAGAATTATGTGTGAAGAATTAACTTCAAATTAAGTAAGGTATTGGTAAAAGTAAGGAAACCAATATTGAATTCGCCATGTGCAGTACAGGAACAAATTAATCTTTTTATATATATACACACACATATATATAATTCACCTTTGAAGTGCCATTTTGGGAGGAGAGGCTCCTAGGAAGACAACTTATCTGTTAATGCTCACTCTTGATGAACAGAGTCTGTACACAGCTGAAACTTTAAGCGATGAAGACATGGGGCATTTGTTTTAATTTTCATTTTCTTTCCACACTCACAACATTATTGCATTGGACTTTTTTTCCTAAGCTCTACTATTAATTAAAAAGTATTGTCAAGGGTGCTACTTCACTCTTGATTCTCAATTTACAGATAATGTTTCTAATTTATAAACTAACCTGGAGACTGAGTCTTGCCAAAATACAGTGTTTAATTAATATAGGTAGATGTAAAGTACAAATTAGCCCTATGGCACAGGTATGGAGCTTCTCTAGATGATACAAATATCAAGTCTCACACCATGAGAATAGAGATATAGAAATGCTTATTATAGCTATTCCTGGTCTGAATGGTTCCTTCACAAAGGGTTTGCACCAAGATTTGCATTCAGTGAGGAGGGAATTCTGTGATATATGATTTAATGTATTATTTCATGTTCTCCCCTTAGTTTTACCATCATGTCACAGTTGCCACAACTGTAAGTCACATACATCACAGCATACGTCATAGTCAAGACAGACAGAACACTGGGTAGAGTGAGCTTTTGCTCCAGCCTTCTGACTCCTTCTTCCTTCTCTCCCTGGGCAGCATCACTCAGCCCTTTTCTGGAGGCCACACAGCCTCCAGAGGACTAAACTTTGTTTCCGCTGTTGTTCCCCAGGCCTAGGAGTACAAAGCACGTGTTAAGTTCTGACCCTACCTGGAACCACAACACGCAGTCTTCTTGTTCCTTCTTTCCTGTGCACAACCAGCCAACTCCTCTCTGTTCCTCACCCAACCCTTCTTCCTCTCAGCACAGGCAGCAGACTCCAGCTAACTCAGGACCACCCAACCCTCTCTTTTATGGGGCTCATCTTTATTGGTTTCAGCTGTGGCTTGTCAAGGGCAAGACTGCTTCCACTCCTCTGTAATCAGCACAGCCACCCACACCATCACATTCATTTAACTGTACTTTACTATTATCCTTGTCGCTGCAGTTGTATGTCCCACTGCATTTGTAAATGGCATGCCAGAATTTTATCAGCTAAACCTACACCACTGAGTTAGGCAGTTTCTGTTTCTGTTTGGACTGACAAAATTCCTGCTGGATTAAATGCTGTGAGATGACTTCAGTATTTGGATGTGCAATAAAAGAAAGAAAAGGATGGAAGTACCATATTCCTAGCCTTTCCCTGGATATTCTTCCTTGCAAAGAATGGAGAGCTGACATTTTTAGGGACTGACACAACTTTGTATGTATCAATTCTAGTTGAAATAAGTCCTCTCAAGAGCACTCTACAACTTGAAAGACAAGTGTTCCATTCACCTCATCTAGTTGCTTTGCTTCCCTCCTCCCTCTGGAGAAGGATGAACCCACTGCTCTCTCTAGCATATCATCCACATTTCCTTTAACTTGGTTTGAGAGCTGTCTGAGCACTGTTTAGTCCCCAGGGAATTAATTGAAAACCCCCAACACTTTCTTGCTTCAAAAGGCACGCATGTGGCTTTGTAGTGCTAATGGGATTGCATGTCATTTGTGGAATATGCTTAATTGTGGAGTATTGACTTTCTGCCTAAATCAGATTACTTCTATTCATATTGATTGCACAGTTATAAAATCCCTGTGAAAATCTTTCTATTAAATGTTATAAATCTCCCTGCTAACATGACGTAATGCCCTGCTGTTTTCACTTGATGCACCAATAAAGAAATCAGTTCTTGCAGTTTGATCACACACCTAAGGCTGAAGTTACTGAAAAAGTGACTTTCCCTTTTTATTTGATAGTGAGCACCGTTCCACTCAGATTTGACCGGACAATTTTCACTTCTCCATAACCCTGGTCATAGTTAGATGAAGGAAGACTCACACCACTCCAACCTTTTCACATGCCACCTTGAACAAGAACACTAAATAATTATACCACTAAGCTTCACACAGCCAATATAAAAAACCACCTTGGTGACTGGAAACATCCACTCCTCTACTGATGTTTTTTCACTACCAAATTCTGTAATTATTACTTACTATTTAACTTGTCCCTGACAATTTCTATGCTAATGTTTGATTTCTGGCATGACAGTCAACATCAAAAACGGCAGCTTCTAAACAGCAACATCTACATGTGGCACCAGAGCACTTGCTCTGAGGGTGATGCTCAAAAGCAATGATTGCGATCAATCTTCTCCCTGATGAGGATGCTCCCTTGCAGAAACAGGCTATACTTTTGAAATATAAGGATATGTTTCATGGATATCATGAAACAGCTTACCACAGAATTCCCTCCTCACTGAACACAAACCCTGGTGCAAACCCGTTGCAGAAAAAGAATTACTCTTTCACCAAGAACTTCCTTCACTGAAAGAAGATTTTAGTCCTGCAAGAGTGTTTTTCCATGACAGCTTTCCAGGAGCCTCAACATGCAGCACTCTTCCCTGGACATCACTGGTGTCATCAGAAGCAAATTCCCCATTAACCAACGTGCATATATGCAAGAGGTACTGGACCTGGCTGCAATCTCCAGTGATCTGCCATAAGTGGCAGTTCCTGTTTTATCAGAGTTCCTGGCCCCTCTATTCTTGTGTTTCCCAGGACTTACTCTGCTTCTCCCGTTGCACCTTCTTATGGATGAGGGGTGTACATGGAATTAAATAGTCAAAGCCAAGGCTAATGGAAACATATAAAAGTCACAATTATCTGTGAGAAACTATTTATCCTCTGAGATTCTGGGCTTGATCCTCAAGAAGGATCTAAACACATGAATCCCGAGCACTAAAATATATTGCATTATACATTAATAAAAGGATGGGCTTTGTGAACCCAAGGGTTTTCTACTACAAAATTCCCCTCTCCTTCTCCTGAAGAGTGATGATCACCCTTGTCTTATCCTCTGGAGCAGACTACCTTTTTGCCTTTGATCTTATTCATCTATTAGTGCACGTTTGACTGATTGTTTTTACTCTCAGATGGTCAAACTTTTCATATATTAGAACAATTATTTTCAACTTTTACCTAGCCATGAAGGTTGCCGCTTCTTTTTCACCTGAAGTACTTCTGCCAGAAAACACTGGTCTGATTTTTTTACCCGAACTATTTTCATTTCTGCTGCCCCGAAAAAAGACACCGCCTCTCCTCATGGCTTCCCTTTTCCCAAGGAAACCTCCCGGGCGTTTTGGCATGACGCAAATCAGATCTTTCTTCTGTCACTCACGAAGCGTTCCTCTCCGCGTGCCGAATTCAAGCAGGGCTGATAGCCTCAAACTAGCGGGAGTCAGGACTGATTCCTCCCACGCCTTTGTGCCCTGAACTCTGCGATTTCCCTCTCCCCCCTCCGGGCGCCCTCCGGGGGAGGGGCTGCGCGAGAAGGGGAGTGGGTGGAAAACCGAAGGAAAGCCGTGGCCGCCGGGCGGTTCCGTGGGAGAGAGGGACCCCGCGGCGCGGCGGGGCCGGGCGCGGCGCGGCAGGTGCGGCC
>VXBQ01000392.1:0-108815 GCA_013400175.1 Phainopepla nitens | reverse complement strand
TCCATCCCTCCCTCCATCCCTCCCTCCATCCCTCCCTCCATCCCTCCCTCCCTCCATCCCTCCCTCCCGGCAGCCGCATCTCCCCCAGCGGGGCGGCAGGATCCGAGCCCCCTCGCAAGGGCGGCCAAGGGGCGCCTCCGCCCCGGCTGCGGCGCCTCTCGCCGCGCCCGGTCCAGCTCTTGGTGCGGGCGCGCCGGGCTCGGGGCTGTGGGCTCCGCGCCCCTTGGCGCAGCGGGGATTTCTCTGCCTGACGCGAGCAGGGGCCCCGCGCTGGGGGCGTTTGAACGCGGGGATGTCCCTGCCGGGCTGGCGGCCGGCGCTCGGCGTTGCGCGCTGATTGTCCTCCAGCGCCGGCCGGCCCGCGGCCGGGGTCTCGGCGCTGTGCTCGATGCCCCTTCCTCGCGGGGGATGTTTAGCAGCTCATCGTCTTGACTGAGTACGAAACGGCGCACGGGGTACCTAAGGTGATGGGAGTTGCCGCGTTAATGGGAAATGTTTCCGATAGCGGTAACCTCCAGCGGGAGCGGCGCGCTCAGCGTCCGCGGAGCTGAACTCCCCGTGCTCTGCCTGGCGAGGGACAAAATTCCTTCGGAGGCTGAAGAGACGCTTCCAAATCGTAGAAGAAATGTCTGTGTAACTTAAAAAAAAAAAGTGAAAAAGAAGGCCGAAGACAGAAAGTTTATCTACATCCAGAAATTTGTGAAACTGGCAAACTTCTTGTTTTCCTGTCGATTGAAAAGAGCATTGGACCGTAGTCTGTTTGTTGTCTGGGTTAGAGGCTCCTTGTTAGATTTAGTAGTGATTTCTCTTAATTGGACCTAGCTGGTGTCATCTGTTGCACTTCTAATGTGAGTAGAAGCCACTGCTGCCAGTAAGCGTGCACAAAGCACTTATTTATCTTTTTATACTTAGATATTCAGCTATTGATGTTGGAACTTTGGTGCACTGTGGTTTAAATAAACGTATTCATTCTGGCATACAGTTCTTTAAAAATGAATTTCTTTCACACCGTTTAGTTCACAAGTAGTTCTATGCTCTGCCTTTCTCTATAGTGGCTTTCATGGAGCATTCATTTTTAAGGACTTATAAGAAGATTTCATAGAGGAAAAGCACCCTGAGAGAAAAAAGAGATCTCAGTTTAAAGCAGTGCTTAACTTAGGTCAGGAGTCAGTGAAGGATGCAAAGGCTGAAAGGAACTTGTATTCAACACAAGTTGCTGGGGATTCACAATGGTGTGAATGAAATGCTGTTCTGGTGCAGTGTGGTGGGACACAAGTGCTAGAATTTGTTGCTTCTTACATAGGTATCTGTCATTCTCATTGATAAGATGAATTATCTTCAGATAGCACCTGCTGCTGTGGAGATTTTGGAAAGGAAAGTGGACTAGGGAGGAGTCTTGCAGATATCCCCACTTTGTTTGGAAACATGCTGGACTCTAAGTGTTGGGCATCTGCCTGAAGGCAGGGATCTCTTAGAAGTCTGGTGCTCAAAATTAAAATCTCCACTTATGTAAACTCCATTTTTTTTTTGACAGTGGAGCTGATTCATGGTGCCTTCACTGTGGCACCCAGAAGAAAAAAAAAAACCCAAACCAACCAACATCTAAGATCATTAAATGTTTTTAAATAAAAAAGTTGTTAGGCCTAACACCCAGAAGGGTTAATGGCAGCTTAATATGGTCAGCATCAGCACAGCCAGAAATCAGGAGGGTGGGATTGTCTCCACTGATGGGAAAGCTCCTCTTCTCATTGTGAGACCAGGAAGTTTGCTTTCATGGTACTTCAAAATCCTGTGCCCAGCAGACACTGGGATAACAAGTTGGGAGAAGAGCATTTTTGGTTCTAGTGTGCTATGTACAGTTGTGCTTGTAATTTTTGTGTGCATCCTAAAGGTCAATAATGAATGTTTCTTAAAAGTATACTCAGCCTTCTTCCAGTTTTCTGAAGAAGCTCCTCTTAAAAGTCAGAGTTTTTGTTTGGTTTTGTGTGCCAAGTTTTTTTTTCTTTCTTCTTGTGGCTTTTATATACCCAAGGAATATAAAAATTCGGTTTTACCATGTCCACTGGGTCTGTGCACTGCAATGGGAAGTAGTTATAATAATTTAACTTTAGACACTGATATTTTGGGCATTGAAGGCTTGCCTGGTGAGTTTAGCACTATGTGAACCTGCAAAAGTGTGATTGATCATACCTGAGGCTGACAGAGCTCTGGCCATCTAAAACTGTTTAGTATGTTAATATCCTCTCAAGCATTTGGAAGTATTCAGGGAACTCTTGCTCTTTATTGCTTGTGGGGCTGATACTCACCTAATGTACTTCTGATCATGAGAGCTGTGTTGCTTTCAGTAGCCTTGTCCTTGTGCTGGTGTGTGTGAACATATTTGTGTGTGTGTATATGTGTGTGGTCACCAATCCATATTAAGATGGCATCTCTCACAGCCACATCTTCCATGCTTCAAGTCTTTGTTTTCCAAGACCACGAAGGCACCTGTCTGTATTGCCCCCCTTAGGCCTGTAGGTTTCCAGTAAACTGGTTCTGGGTCAGGTGATTCTTTCAGGCTTTATATGAGCCAAATATTCATGTAGAATGAAAAGAAGAGGGGGTGAGATATTTGGTATGAAATCTTACATCAGATAAAAGTGATGAATAGTCAGGCTTCTGCACATGGAAATGATAATGGAGTATGGGTGTTCAGCCACCACTACAACAGTGGAGCAAGTCAGTGCCTTTGACGTCTTCTGCAGTGGTTGATTGCAATGATGGTTCCATTCAGCTGTTTTTGCACATGTTCTTGACTCAAGAAAGGCTTCTCAACACAGATGTGCTGAGGTTATTGTATTTCTGACAATGTCTGCTTTTCCTTCCTTAAGTGGGTTTTGTGGCTGTAAATCTTGACAGGTTACTCAGTTACCCATCATTGCCATTTTCAGCAAGAAACCAGGCAGCTGGTTGCATTTGGAGCAGGGACAAGATGAAGTGCTTCTGCTCTCTGGATATAATTTTCAAACTTGGAGTAAGAACTCAAAAAACAGCCAAGAAACAACATCAGACAGTTAAAAAAGAAAACAAAAATCATGTTTTGCCCAAATAAAAGGTGTTAATAATTTGAAATCTCTGATTCTTCTCTTTTAAAATGAGTGTTACTTTAGTCTCTCTCAGTTTCTGTCCTTATGACCCCTTCTTGCTGACACCATCAAATCTCTCAGCAAGTCTAGGGTGACCATTTCCTCTTGTCTGCCAAAATGACCTGGCATGAAAAGGTAATGAAGTCAGTTTAGTTGCATGGTGTCCTGCTGCTAGTTTTACAATAAAGAATGACTCTGGTTTCTGTGCTGATTCCTTCAGCCCTGATTTCTGATTCCTTCAGCCCTGCTCTTCGCCGGGTTGCACTGCTGCTGAAATAATGAAGGTTGATCTGCATCTTGGGCCGGTCGACAAGTGTTGTTAGCATGTCATGTGAACTTGTGGGCAGTCAGAAGGGGGGTGATCCAAAATTGGATGAAACAAGCTTTCTAGCATGATTTGAAACATTAGAAAGCAGGCATTCTTTATCTGTGCAGGACATGCAGCTGATCTCTCTTTGTTCTGCAAATGTTGTGAGACTTTACAGCAAGGTCGTTACCATAAATATATATATTCATTAAAACGTGTTTCTTATCCAATACATAAACATCACTTTCCTAGGGCTACTTTGCATGCATCTGCCTCATTCTGAATGTCCTTTTATGGTTCTGGAGGTTTATTAAGAGGGGTCTCTGGTGGTTGCATGCACTGAATGCTTCAATATTAAGGTGACCTTTCCTTGAACTTTATCTTTGGGCACGTGCTATTGTTTCTTGTTACGTAACTTGCCCAAACAAACACTGTAGGCCTCTCTATCTGTTTCTCCACTGGTTCCAGTCACATTTATCATCCTGTGTGTGTATACCTTTCTATCCTTTCTTCTTTTTTTTTTTTTTTTTGCCAGCTTAGTCTTTAAGCTCTATTCAGCAACTTCACGGGAGCTGAGAATTTTTATTCTGTATGTTATTTATCAAAGGAGTGGGAACAGACTGACCCAGTGGAGACAGGGTGTTGTATGCATAATCTAAGCAGTGATACTGTAGATCCTGCCATGGAATTTTGAGGAATCTGAGCTTGCTGTTGGTGGTCATGGATCATCAGCCCTCCTGCTTCTTGCTCTGCATGTAATGGATGAAACACAGGGCTTTATTTCAAGTCACTGGTGGTTTTGTTTGTTTTTTGCTAGTAAAAAAGACCTTTCTAAAGGGGAGAAACTCAACTGGGATATGATGGTAGGGCACCCTTCTCTGGTATTGCTTTCGAAATGAGCTGTGGTATGTGAGGATATTTAAAGACTTTTTCCCCGTGCCACTTAACATTGCAGTGAGGTGAGGTACCTACAGTCCTCAGTCTTTAAACTGTGCTTGTCTAATCGCCGACGTTCTGTAGGCCGGTGCTTAATGTGCTTGGCATCTCTCCAGCCATCGGTCACCTCTGCACTTTTGCTCACTGTTCTTTCTGTTAAATACAAGGCTTAATTTCCAAATCTGTATGTCCTGAGAGTCAATCACAAGGGAAGTGATCGTTACTGTTCTTCAAGAAGTAATTTTAAGGAGGTGTGAATTTCTCTGTGGCAAAGAAAGCTTCTTGTCATCCAGTAAAATTGGCTGCTGCAGCTCTTTCAGTGGGATGGTTTCCGGCCATGCAGCTGCATCGTTTTCTCAATACAGATGAAGCAGTTTGTCCTTGGTTGTATGAGTATGAATGCAGGAAGAGGAAGTTAAGTGGCCTTTTTGCTTAATGCTCCCTATTTTGGTTTAAACTCCCATACAATTTTCACAGAGCCGGTGGGATGAGGCTGTAGCTTACAGGTTTCTGTACACCTCAAGGAAAATGGCTAAAATGGCTCCAAACTCCCCTCCTCCTGTTCTTGGTTCTGTTTCCTTTCTGCCTGAAAAGTAACCTCTTTCTCTTGATGGAGTTTTCCCTTCAAGGGATCTTCATGCAGCTACTCACTGATATTCTAGGGGCTTCCCATGGAATCTGTGGTTGTGGTGAGAACCTGCACTCACCAATAATCTCTGCAGAGAGTATTACTGACACAGCAAGCCTGTTGGCAAAAGGCTGGAGAACTGCTGGTGTTGCTTGCCGACAGCCCAAGCAGTCATGCAGTAACATTGGAAATCTGTACTGCAAAAGTCAGTCATTTTAAACAAGTGCTGGTTAAACTATTTGGAATATGTTGGAAAGTTGTACTTCTAGCTGTATTTATATCTTCTGTGTTTATACCAGACAAGAGTGCACAGCACTGAAATGAGAGAAGACTCTATTAGACTGTAAGACTTTGTTTTGAAATGTTTTTCTCATTTGATATAGTAGCAGAAAAAAACCACTTTCTCTGATTGCAGTGCTGTTTCATAGACATTGCAAAAGATTTTAAAGGTGTTTTAAATAAGTAGAGGAGATACAAATCAGGTGGGTTTTTTTGCACCAGGAGTCCCAAAGTATTGAGATGGAAATGAGTCATCTATCCAGGTCTGCTGAAAAAGTCTCATGATAGTTTAAATGGGAGACTTCCTTAAAATAGTTAAGGCATTACATACAGAAGCTAGTGACAGAGTAAGCAAGTCTTTTTGTTGACAAAGGAAATATTCCAGTCTCAAACCTTTGAATAAAATTAAAGTAATTGTTATGTAACAAATACCAGCCGAGAAGCATGTGAAACAAGAGTAAACCTCCCGATTCCCTGAAGGTAACCATCTTAGGGCATGGGTGAGCACAGATCATGCCAGATGAAACAGTAGCTCTGCAAAGGTTTCAACTGCTGGGTTTTAGGTGCAAGAGTGAAAGAATGAGATAAGATCCTAAGATGACATAGTGTGTGCTGTATTTGAAACACCAAATCTGATTGCATGGACATTCAGGACAATCCAAAATAGATTTGCCATTGGCGCACATCACTGGCTGCTTCTTTCTGCTCAGTCCACATGAAGAAATGGCAGTGAACATTTTCTTTTTGAAAGGTATAATTGCTCAAGACAGCAATATTATCTGTGCCAGTAGCCTACTCAAATTGTTAATTATCAATTTTTCCCATTCATCTTTTTAAAGAGAGATGAAAAGTCTTTGTAATTTAGGCCCCATTGTCTCTGTCTTATATGTTGTAACCCAAGATATCTTATGCACTAGTTGCTAAATCATATTTATTTTTCTTAGGTTAGAGCAGAACGTCTTTTAAACTGGAGTTCAGTGTGACCTGTGTTATCTTATTCTTATAACAGGTCATAGAAACATGGTGTTTCCTTTTGCAGTTTGAACCTGTAACTCTTTAAGCTAGTATTGTTTATTTTTGTTAGACCTCATGAATGTCAATACCTGAATGTTTTGCATTCATTGCCTGTGTAAATGAAATGGCTGGCATTTAATTTTATATCTGCTGCCTGCCTAGTAGGATTTCCATTCAGAGCTATTTTTTCAAGCTCCTTTACACTTGCTCCCCAAGTGTGCAGCCTTTGTAGGTTTTAGAGGTTTAAGTATTTAGGACATTAATTCTCCTCGCTTCTTGTGAAAACATAATGTGTGCTGTAGAGTGCAGAGTGCAAGTCCATCAGAATTCTCCAAATGAAACAGTTTAGCCTATAAAACATCAGAGAAAATGGTCACTTAACACAGGGGATTTTCATATTTTTGTAAATGTATCACATGCCACAGGACAGTTTTGTTGCATTCAGCATCCAGGGCAGTGTGTCAGGAGTGGAGATGTGCTCCTGTTGTGTATAGATGAGGCTGTGATGCAGGAGGCCCTGGACAACTGCACATCTTGTGCCTTGGTCTCCCTGCTGTACTGGGCTGGTGATGGTGGGTGGTGATTGCTATGGAACTTCAGATTGGAGGGTGAGGGAAAAGTTGTTTAATATAGGGAAAGCATCCATTTTGGGGTTGGTGCTGGGCTGTCCATCTGTGAGTGGGAGAGCTGTGTATGCAGACTGACTTTGTGTTATCTTTGGCTAAAGCAAGAGCAGTGTCCCCTTGGTCAGCTGCTGCCGCCCAGGTAGCAGCCTGGGTCTGCACAGGGACTTCTGGAGCCTTAGCCTTTTGGAGATGGTCACCTTTAGTTCCAGCCCTGGGCTTAACTTTGGTGAGGATTTTTTTACATTAGAGATGGTTGCCTTTAGTTCCAGCCCTGGGCTTAACTTTGGTGAGGATTTTTTTACATTAGAGATGGTTGCCTTTAGTTCCAGCCCTGGGCTTAACTTTGGTGAAGATTTTTTTACATCCAGAAGCTCTGTCACGCGTGACAGTACAAGAGAATTCAGAACTGCTACTTAGCTACGTGGTGCTCCCCACTGCCCTCCTCCTGCTTAACCTCCCTCCTCCTCCTCACCTGCCCAGGTCTGGGGTCACAACACTTGAGAACGATTGTCCTTTTAATGAGGAGACAGTGAAAGGACTCCTTTAATACTTGTGCTTCCCCTGTAATCCTCCTCAAAAAGCATCCCTTAGGGCATGACAAGATAGAAGCCTCGTTGTTAAAGAGTTTAACTAGATCCTAGCACACGTGATTAAAAAGTGCTGACTGTCTTTCTATCGAGGGTAACCCTACGGTCAGAGCAAGCCATTGGTGCTTCCCAGAAACACTAGATTTCATGTGGGATAAATAGTCCAGGTAAAGTCTTCACAGCCTGAAGGATAAATGTTGCTTGATAGCAATGTGTTGTGGAAGAGATTTGCTTGTATTGTTGGTTTGAGTTTTTTGCTGTTGTTTTTTAAAGATGTAATTTATATAAATTCTGAGAATGGGATGCCTCCACTTTCTAAACAAGTTTACAAATCTTGGGCTGGCTGGCAAGAGCGCAGCCAGCAGGAGGTTCAGATTTTGTCCACTTGTGTGTGTATCAGTTCTGGATTGATAGGGATGTAGCTAAAACTGAGGAAAAATGGATGCAGATGCTGTTGTCCATCCTAATGCTTTCCTAAATGCTTTTGGGAGGTGTGTGGTGAGGGTGTGTCGCTTTTAATGTGGTACAATCCTAATGGAAATCTAATTTGTTAAAAATGTTTGTGTGAAGAAATGCCTTTATTGTGTGTGGTGTTTTCAGTTTGTGAATCAGTGTCATTGTTCTACAAGTTGCTGGGAAAAAAAGCTTTTGCTGGGGAAGCTCTGGCAATGTGAGCCTTGGTGGTGTTTGTTTGTTTTTTCCTTTCCTCCTGAAATTAATCACTTGTTGCTTTGCTTTTTGGTTTCCAGGGTCTTGGTTGGTGCTCCCAAGGCAGAATCTAAATACAGCACCTCTGTTCAGTCCCCAGGAGCAGTGTTTAAATGTCGAGTCCATACCAATCCTGAGAGAAGATGCACAGAACTGGATATGGGGAGAGGTGGGTAGTTATGATGTTGGGACAGCAGGAGACAACCAAAAAAAATCCAAACCTCATGGCTAGCAGTCCTTCTGCCAACTTCAAACTGGCCCCAAAATATTGAGAGGGAGCCATCAGCCTTTCCTGATGGATTTTGAACACTATTAGCATAAGTGTCATATTCTTTTCAGCATTACAAAACAACATCCCACTGGTGCTGGTGTCCTCCCAGTCACCTTGTTTGCTCTTTCCAGGGAGTAACCAGGTAAATGTGGATTTCCCCCTGCTTAGCCTAAGCTTCTGTCTTTTTGTCACCTGCTTCAGTGTGACTTTTCAGAGTGTTGGTGACTGTGTTTTGGAGTGCTACTGCCTGCTCCAGGCAATGCTGAAGAGTGCACGAGATGATCCCAGGCAATGCAGTGATGGGCTCATGATATGGGGTTTTATTAGTAATGTGGTGATCTATGGGCTCCCTCATAATGCAGCAAATAATTTCTTGAGTTTACGTTTTGTACTAAAGGGGTCTCAGTGGACCACTTGTATGCCACTGCATGGGATCAGGGTTGGACTGGCTGAGGCAGGGAAAGGTGGAGTCCTCAAGTAAAATTATGATCTAAAACTTCCTGCTAGATAATGGTAAAAATTGAAGCATTTTAACATTTTGGTTTTCTTGGTGACATATTGCTTTCTCTGCCTATTAAAAAAAAAGGCATGGCTTATCTTTTCATAATACTAAGTAGAATTTCTGTTTATGAAACTTACATGTGTTAAAACAGTGTTTTGGCTTAGTGGTTTGTCCTCTACCAGATTGTAAATTGTCATGGATTCATGACTGCTGCCTGACAGGACTACAGATTTCAGCCTCATTTTTTTAAGTGCCCCTGATCTTATTTTCAAGATTGCATTCAGGAGGCAATCTGATACCTCTCCCATTGACTTGATGGTTTGATTGTTCATTTAAGTAGAGCTGTGGACATAGTGTGATAGCTGCTGCCTGTTAGGAACAGAGTCTGTTCTCAGCTGTGCCTCTTTAAGAATGAGAAGATTGCCCCAATTAGTGCATTCAAGAACTAATAAATAATCAAGATGGAGGGAGAAAGAAAAGCATCATCAGATGTTTGATGGGCAATCTCTTTTCCTGTCAGGATTCTTTGGTAGGTATTTAAAACTCATGTCTCCTTGCCTTATTGCCTTTCCCTTTTTTTCTGTAGGCAATTCTCGGGGCATGCTGTGTGGAAAGACCTGTAAAGAAGACAGAGATGATGAATGGATGGGTGTGAGCCTAGCTAGACAGCCAAAGGCTGGTGGAAGTGTGCTGGTAAGTCCATGCTGTTCTTTGGTCTTGTTAAAAACGTAGCTGCTGCCTGACTAAGCACATCAGGATTGTGTTTGGCAGTGACTGACAGAGTCCAAACTAAGAGGCAGCAGATTCTGTAGTCCCTTCCTTCAAGCAGAAGTGAGCCTCAGTGAGAAGATGTGATTTATAGAGGGAGGATTCCAAGCCATC
This sequence comes from Phainopepla nitens, assembly GCA_013400175.1. Taxonomy (NCBI): domain Eukaryota; kingdom Metazoa; phylum Chordata; class Aves; order Passeriformes; family Bombycillidae; genus Phainopepla; species Phainopepla nitens. The sequence continues at coordinate 98,950 of VXBQ01000392.1, read as the reverse complement.
ACACCTGACTTGTGTCAGCCAAGGACTTCCTCCTAAATCTGAGGGTTTTTATCTTTGAACTGAATAAATACAATTTATCTGGGAGGTATTCTACTAATTTGTTCTTTTTGTAGTTTGCCTTTGTTTATGTAGGAAATATGAAAGCATACGTTTTCCTTGAGGACATGAGTTGCGTCTCAGAACTTACAAGGAAAAATGCAAATTGCACTTTGTGGCCATATTTTTCATTTATCTGTATTAATTTCCTATTAACAAGGTGGAAGAGTTGCAAATAGAGATGTCTTAACTGTGTGTGGATTGACTTATTGTCTTTAGTGTGGTTACTATGCACATAGACAGGAGAAGGAGAGCAGATGCAATCCTTAGGATGTGCAATAATTCTTTGCAAAACTTTTCCTGTGATATTGTAAAGAATCCTGGGCAAAATCCTTTCTAGAATGCATGGGTATTTTACATTATGATCAATAATTGCCTGTATATACATCCATGGTTGGGTTCTGACTGTCTACCTGAGTGAGTGTGTCTGCAGGGAAGTTAACAGAAATAAAAAGAAATTTGCAGCAAAATGTTGTGCACATTATATGTGGCAGGCAAATGTCAAGGTTGTATCAGGGTAATCCTGACAGCAGTCTAATTCTAAACTAAAATTCTAAAATTTGTGAGTAGGAAACTGTCAGTTGGCTCCATCTTTCCGGTGACATAGAGAACTGCCCTTGTATTTAACATCAAAGTGTCAAAAAGCTGCTAGTGAGAAAGATCTTGTGCAGTGATTACTGTACCAATCACCTGTAAAAGGCAAGAGGACAAACCTGCTTCCCTCAAAGACTTTTTTTTAATATGTGCTTAGAGTACAGGTGCTTATGCACCAAATCCTTGTGCACCAACATCCCCATGGGAGGGCAGGTAGGTTCAATACCTTTCTGTCACAGTACTGTGATATTTTTCCCCTCGTCTCTCTTGGTATATACCTTGTTAGTGTGATAGGGGCTACTTTTACTTTCCTTGGGTGTTTTAAATGAGTTAGGACTAGAAGACGAGGGAAGAAAGAGGAGCATAAATAAAATACACTGTAAACTTATATGACAGAGGACAAAATTAAGGCATTCATGCTAGTGCAAGCAATTTATATTTTCAAGGTGTATCCTGAGCTGTATGTGTGCTCAGTTATGTGTGCTGCAGACATCTCACTGGTCAGGGAGCTGGGCAGTGTTAAGGCCAAACCAATCAGCTGTCTAGACGAGGCAGTTTTAAATCTCCTGTTTAAGGAGGATCTAAAGAATAAAACACTGTGTTTGTCACGTGAAGCTCTGGGGTGTGTGTCTCTGTCTCTGATCCATGCCTCCTGTGTCATTCATACTTTTTTTTTTTTAGGTAACTCTTAATTTCTTGTCAAAATTAAATTTTAAGAATAGCAGGTTTGTATATTTTGGTTCAAAGGGAAACAGGTTGCAGCTGATGCTGAGGGGTCATCTCCCTAGACAGATGCAGTAATTGAAGGGAATTGAAGGGAAGGTTGGGCAAAAAGCCAAGCAAGTGCCAAGCTGGGTGCTGGCTGGCTGAATGGAGGCTATAGAGGTGAGAGACATGGGTGGTCTTGGATTAGGGTTGAGGGAGTAGACATTTCACACATAGAGCAGATTGAAAGTGAAATGTAGGTAAAGTAAAATACACAGCTGGTGGTATGCTTATTTCAGTGCAGCTTAGGCTGGCAGAATGTCTCCACAAGTGACACAGATTTAAAACAATCCTAATCCAGCCATCTGACAAGATTATGCTGCCCCTCACCAAGTAGATCATGTCCAGATGCTGGAGAGCATTTAATTATATAATTCTCATTACTATTTATCACCTAAGTCTTAAACTACTAATTATACATCTGTGTGCCTCTGTGTGTAAACAAAGCCTGAAATGAATGCATACAGATTCCTTTGTGGAAAGAAATTACCTGGATGTTTCAGGTCGTTGTTACTCTCTGTTTTGAGAGCTTTTCACTGAAAAAGATTTGTGATTTTCCCACAGATGGTTTTCAATACATACGCTCTTCTAATTTTAAGGATTAGCGTTTCTTTAAAATGTAGCTTTTCTTTGAAGCCCTTGAAAAACTGGTGTTCTGAGAAGATGTGTCTGAATATGTGTTCATAGTTGTATTTGCCAATTTTTTTTAAAATTGCTAGATAACATGAGTGTGTTACTTTAGTTAGGAGTGGGTAGAGTCTATATTGTCAGACATTACAGCCCTATTTACTGCATCTCTTCCAGGGATTCCTATAAGTCAGAGTAATATCTTTCTGGTCAGTAGCCCTGGATGGATTGTGTTTTTTTTTCCATAAACAAGTGTAGTTGCCTGTGTGAAATATTCATGCTTTTGACATCCTGTGTTAGATTAACTAGTCCCACAGTTTAATTGTGTGTTGCATAAAGAAGTTGTTGCTTTTGCATTGTAGCTGCTTAGTGGCCTAAATTTTTTTCTTGTCAGCCTTCCCCAGTTGCCTGATAAGAGTATAAGCTTCAGTGGCAAGGGGCAGTAGGGAAGGTAAGGAGCAGGGAAGGTGAGGAGCATGCCAGAGGGCTTCAGCTGCTGTTTGATAAAATGTGGACTGTGTTTGAGCCCATATTGTGCCATTTTAGGATATTACGAAACCAGAATTTGGTGTTTGTGTGATGGATTAAATAGTAAAGCATCAAACAGTGAGGATATAAACAAATGTAGGAGTAACATTAAACAAGAAGGCTTCTTGTCTTTGGATGTACTATCAGTCAGCATTAATCTCAGTACTGCCAAAATATATCTGAGATTGCCCGCTCTTTCCAAACTGAAACAGTAAAATTCTTCCCTTTACTTTTGTTGGGAGAGGAACCAGGGATGGTGCATTGTGATTTGGAGATAAGCCACATCGTTCAGTCTTGCTTTTCCTAAATATCTGCCACTTCTGTCATTGTGTTGCTCTTCCTGTGGAGCAAAGCCCGTGGCTGCAGCAATATGTGAAAGAGCCAAGTGTCAGCAGTTCTGAAATGGCCTGTCCATTATATTGTGGTAATGCAGTGTCAGCCATCAATAGATACCCCATCTTGCTTTTCTCAGAAGCATTTTATTTTGCTTCAGGGGTTTGCATCATTTCTCCCCGTTCTGTGGTAGAGCTGGAACCTGTACCCCAGCAGCAGCTGCTGAGCACCAAAGTATGCTGATGGTTCCCTTATTGCACAAGGACCTACATATAACTTGCATCTAAAATAGGGTGCATAGGCTGTCAGTTGTTTGCAATTGCTTCAAATTCAGGTGACTCACTTCTGTTCCAAAGACCTCTTCAGACACGTGCTGTTGCTGGCAGAGAAGGAAGCCTGTAGCCACATCACCTTGAAGGTTACAATGGCAACACTGAATGATACAACGACAGTGAGCGCAATCAACTCGAAAGGCTTTTGGGAAGACAGAAAAACCAAAATCAGATATGTTGTGGTAGGGAGACAAATGTGCTGGTTGTCTGGCTGCAGAGAAGGGAGTTTTTTGGAGGAAGTGGAACTGCTGGACTCCTGTCCATTGTGAAAATGTCAAATTCTGTAGCTGTGGCACAGGGAAGTCTGAGGAAGCACTGAGGTAACCAAGGAGAGTCCATCCCTTGAAGGTTTGCAGACTAAGGGAGTCAGTGGTGAACTATAGTGTGCCTGAATCCACATTGTGATGAAGGTACAGACAAGTGGTCATTCACCCAAGACGTAAAAGATTAGTTTAAGTGTGCCCGGAATTGCTAGACTGAGCCCATAGCCTCCAGTTAATTTTGAACGTACTTCTTACCCAGCAGCAGCTTTTTCTCTCCTTATATTGCTTTGTTTCTTGGCCTCTGCACCTCACTCCTGAGCAAAGCCACCTGCTTGTGATGAAATGCTGCTGCTCTCCCCGACTCCATTGTTTGTACTCTTCTAATAGAGATTAATTAGTAGATTAATTTATATGAGTGTCTTGCAGTTTCTGAAATATAAAATATCAAGGAATTTATAATACCACAATACTTTATCTTTCCAAAATTTTAAAAAATACTCTTGGTCTGTTTCCATTTGAGTTTATATCCAGAGTTGGGATTGACTTGACTGTTGCTGTAATGGTATGTGTCTTTATGGCATTGTCTTTGCAAGGGTTGTGCATGTGTATATTTGTGCTCACAGCACAGATCCATCAGGAGAGAAAATATTTCCTGGTTTTGCTGAAAACAAGTGTTTCACATGCTGGTTGTCTGTTGCTGTCAAATTTTGAATGAGTAGTGCATGGGGATGGAAATCATAATTGAGCCTTCTTTAAGTGCATACAGAAGTCTCCAAAGCTGCTCTTTATTGTACTTCTCACATGCATTTGGCTGTGGAGCAGAGTGCCCTCAGAAGGATTCTTTGCATCACAAGTGGTGGCCTGCAGCATGCAGTGTGGTGCAAAACTTCCTGCAGCCCCCAGAGCCCCTCACTGTCCCTCTGTGATAGCCATATATGGAAATATGTGCCTCTCCTTGAGCACAGGAAATTAGGAAAGCAATAAATATCAAACTCCAAATGTAGCACTGCTAACAGTAGAGCGGGTTTTGCACAACTGATTTTGCTCTTTGAGAGTAGCATTACCTATTTATGTCTTTGGACATAAGTATATTGAAATCTATTGTATAATCTAAGTATATTGAAATCTATTGATAGATGGATTGAATTTTGAGCTTCTCAGTGGCTGATAGACTTCTCGTGTCCTTTAGTGGAGAGGGGACACATCTGTGCCTGCTTTATGAGTGGATATGATTTTTAGCAGTGCTGAGATGCTCTGAGGTGCTGAGGCAGAAAAGTGGGGTAGCACACAGAAATGGGAGACAGAGGGTATCTCATCTGGGGAGGATGGGGTCAAATAGGGGGTTCGTGAAGGGGATTGATGCAAAGCATCCAGGAAAAGTTGAAGGCATGTGGAGGAGATGATTTGTAGCATAGAGGCTTGCTCTGTTGGCATGGGGTTAAGCCTTAGAAGATATAAATTGACACATCTACAGTGACTTCAATGTAGACTCAGACTGGCTGGAGATATGGTCTGGCATGTGCTACGTTCAAAGTCCTTGCTGTTTCACGTTTCCTTTTCTTTTATTCCAAATAAATCCTGAGGAGAAGCCAACTTGTGGTTTGGCTGGCAGCAGTGCAGTGTTAGTTTTTGGAGCAAATGGGTTCTGAGAAGGTGTGAACCAGGCTCTACATTGCTTGCCTGTGTGCCTGTGCATGGCAGTTGTACTGAGCAAGTGTCCTGGTGAGTCCTGTTTTTCAGGATGATCTCATTCGTCTCTGTAAAGCTCTGCAGCTTGTCTGCACCTTGGCTAATGTTGCCACTCTTGTTGCTACAAAATCCTTGGCATTTTCAATTAAATTCACTACCAGTGAGCAAGGCCCAGCGCATCTGTCACCAGAACACAGAGCTGCCTTTCCCAGTAGAAACCAACCTTTGACTCACACATGCATTATTTGATGGTTTAATCTTCTAAGTATTCTCAGTGTCTTTATTCCTGTTTTTCACCTTTTGCTGGGTTGTGTTAGTGCATCTTTAGTCAGAAAAGCTTTACTGTCTGTGAGGATTCATGCACATTCAGAGATTTTTAAATTTCCAGCATAGGCTCTGGGACCTCTTGTTTTCGCAGTTATATACATTTGAAGGCTGAGATCTGAGCTGCCAGGTCAGACAACGTCCTGAGCTGCAGAAGCTAACAATGAGAAGATAGTTTATCTAGAAACAGTGGAATGTAAGGAGAGTACAATGGATTTGTGGGGTGAAGGTGATGCTGAGTGGTCCTGTTGATGAATGCTCTGCCCTGGTTGGAGTGATATCCTGTGACTCTGGGCCAATAACCCATGTTATATGATCTGTTTAGGCGTGTGCGCACCGCTGGAAAAACATCTACTATGAGACAGAGTACATCTTGCCCCATGGCTTCTGCAACATCATTCCTCCTGACCTGCAGTCCAAAGGGAGGAAGCTCTTGCCCTGCTATGAAGGTAAGGAGTCAGACCAGGAGTGGAGCTTATAACGTCCCCCTTGCTACGCTTCTAGTGCTACAGTAACTTTCACTACTGATTTGGCTTATTTTTTTTTTTGTTTTGGTTTTTTTTGTTTTGTTTTGTTTGGTTGGTTTTTTTTTTTGTTTGGGTTTTTTTGTAACACGTGGCTGCCTTGCAGCGCGGCTGGGGTGGCAGTTGGATTTTGGATGAAATTGGTAGAGTAGCACAATGACTGGGTTCTGTGACTGGTAAAATACATGGTTGCACTTTACTGGAGGAATAAAAAGTTTCTGCATTGTGTTTTGAGGCAGCGGCTCTCCCCTTAGGTAAATAATGAGAAAATATTGATATGAGCCTGGTCTCTAATGCTTTACTGTGACATGGAATAAAAATCTTGAATTATGTTGCAATCATGAACCAATTTGCCTATCTTATGGAAACACTTCCATTTTTATATTGTCATTTATCAGAGGATTGGGATGTGGGACAGGGAGAAGGGCTACTTTCCTCACTTTGGGGTACTTCTGCAACAGTTTCTATTAAATTGATGCTGTATTAAGGTCTGGGTTTGAGGTGGATGCAGAGGCAGGGCTCCAGCTCTGAGCCATGGGTGGCTGTGTCTTTTGGTTCTGCACCAAATCCCATGTGCCATCATTTTAATTTTTCCTTCTCCAGTGCATGTGAGATTTTATATCATGTTTCTATTTTTTAGAGACTTCAGAAGACAGAGTCTCCTTGGCCAAGAGCAATTAACTAAACTAGAGGCACAAGTGTATTGTTAGGTAGAGGATATGGTATCTCCTAAGATTCTTGGCCTTGAGAGGAACATTTTGGGGAAAGCATCCTTGCTTCCTTCTTTCTTTCACTTCTTCACTCTAGGAGCCTGAGGAAGTGGGTGAGTTTGGAAGACAAAACACAGCAGGGTTTGTTGTGGGCAAGACCTCTGATTTTACTTATTTGCTTTTAACTATTTGCCCTCCTGACCATAGCTGGCAGCAGCCAGCAGCAGCCTTGCTGCTGTCACTAGCAAGTTGGAGAGGGATAAGGCAGTGAATGTCCCGGTGAGTTTCCCTGTTGCTTTCAAGTGGCCAGGTTCTAGCTCAGTGGCCTGTAAAGCCAGGTCTGTGACAGAACTGTTCATTTCATGCTCACTCTTCTGAGGTGGCTCCTCACCTCCCTCTGGGCTTTGCTTAGGAATGTGCCATTGCAAACCCACGCACCTTTTGGAGATGGTATACACTTGTGCATTGAGTGTTTCCCTGCCCTGAAATTGGTCATTATTTGATATGTGAGAAGCTTTGAGGGACTTGTCCCAGCCATGCTAGCTGCTGTGCAGCAGAGTACATATAAGCTATGAAAGCCTTCCTGTTGTGAGTACTGTCCTACTGTATTTGTCCTTCCATGCCTCCCTGCCCCCCTTGTTACTGTCAACAAAATCAGGATGAGGCCTCACACTGGTGTCATACACTGCAAATCATCTGATATTAACTTTATGGACGATGTGCACATGCAGGAATACCAATGGGGCTCCCTTTGAGCCTTTGTTACTGCTCCTGCACTGCCTGAAGGCATGGCAGGGATGTGGTTTCTGGAAGAGAAAAAAATCACTTGTGTTTATCTATGCGTCATGGTTTTGGAGTAAAAGTGCTGTTAATCTGACAGGATATTTGCCAGGAATTGCTAAAAAATAGAAATGTGTGGGCCTAGTACATGTAGAGCAGCCAGTGGAAAGTTGGCAGTGTTGATGCAGTACTATGCTGGCTTAATTTCACTCCGCGGTAAAGTGAAAATTGAAAGTGTGGGACTGATTTCCACCCAGCCCCCTCACCCCATCAGACATGAAATCAAAGTGTCATAAGGAATGGCTGCATTTGTTTACTCCTGTTTCTTTAAATTTCAATAAAACAAGCTCCAAGAGGGATAGCTGTGTCACACAGAGGAGTTCATTATTTAAAGTTTGCTGTGAAATAAGTTTGCATCATCCTTGTAACTTTTTTCCTTCACTTTCTGGAAGAAAGTGCAGAATAATTTTCCTCCACTGACACTGATGAATGGCTAGCACAAAGCATCAAGTCTGAACTGCTTCTACGCTGACAGCCTCTGTGGCCATTGCTGGGAGGCTACCAGACCTGTGGCTGCAAATCCTGCACTAGCACACATGCCTTTGCCTGACAAGATTGCAGTGTCTCAGCCTTCTCTAGATCTCACCATGTGCAAACAGGGGTAGACAGTAGTGTGCTTGCTTCCTGAAGCCCTGTTTTTAGTGCAGCTAAGGTGATAAGCCTCAACTGGTGAAGGGTGCAGGCCAGCTGAGTGCACATCAGTGTCCGTCCATGGTGGATATGGGAATTTCCTGACTAGATGGCACTGGTGCAACAGCATAGTTGTCTCGATCCATCTTAGTCTTGCCTGGCTTCCCTGAAAGGGCTGACAGAAGTCTGGAATTGGGAGATGATTAGAACACAGCAACAAACTTGATAGTTAAATACAATCTCGCTGAGTATGAACTAATCTGGTTTAGATGAGCTGGATGTCCTTTGTGGTATAGCTGGATATAGATGGATAGATGTGTACAGATGTATGAGGCCACAGTTTTCCAGGCAATATTTTCAACTCGTTATTATTTTTCCCATAGTCCTAATGGCTTTCCTAAAAGGGGAGCTGCCTCTTCATTCCCTCAATGCATTCAGTTTGCAAAGAAGGATGGTTCTCTGTACTGTGAGAGGCAGTCTGGCTGAGGAGGAGAGCTGGAATGGTTTCCTACTCCTCTGTGGTAAGAATTGATGGTGGAAGTGGAGAAGACTGATGGTCCCTTTGGTTAGTAAATAAGGGGAACAGCACATGCTTTTATCCCTTGCCACCAAAAGAAAAAGTAATTTTTCCCACTGGTCCAAACCACATTTGGTTTTCTGGGAACCATCAAAACATCCCTGCTTTGTGGTGGAAACTCAGTATCACAATGCTAGGTCAGAAAGATTACTACTGTTTCTTCCTAGAGTTGTGAAACACTGTAAGATAGGAAACAAAAAGCTTTCAGTGCATGTGATAGTTTACATCTTTAAGGATGATAGATTATTTTATTGTTCTCTGTAGTTTAGCTTATGTTGTGGCATTGAAGTTTGCTTAGAGACTGGCAGAGTTTTGTTCAAAGAAAAAGTTCAGGGGCATTTACTTTCAGAATTGTTACACATCAAAGCTTATTCTTTTTGCTTGTGGGTTGTTTAATGCAGTTATTCCTTTCTCAGTCTCACTTCTCTTGTAACCTGAGATCATCCTAGCTACAAACCACTGCCATCTTCTCTTTCTTCCTGTATGTATTATTCATGGCACATCTTCGAAGTTGCACAGGCTGCAACCTCCTTCAGACTCAGCCTTATCATGCTGATTTGCTGTCAACTGTTACTGCAGCAGTTTCATGGCTTGCAGTCTCTGTAATCAGAAATGCACAGCAGTCAGCAGGCAGACAAGAAAGAATAAAGAAGCATAGAAACAACAAATTTGTCCTTGACTGCAGTTATTGACTGGAGCTATGCGAGAGTAAATGAGTTTAACCTTTTGGGAAGGTTGTTATTCATGGGTACAAAACCTATGAGCTGATACAACAACCACACAATTTCCATCTAGTTGGTTGCTACACTTCATGGCTGGCTGGCTGGCTATGTTGTATGAGTGACAGGTGTCACTACTGTGCACTGAAGTGGAGGCAAGGTAGATGCAATCACGGCTTTCATCCCCCTTAGGCTCATCCATTGCTTGGAAGAGACTGACTGGCACTAGGGAGCAGACAGAAGTCTGTGATGATGGATGTGACCAGCTAGGATGGGTGGTACCCCTTGGCCATGGGTGCATGGGTAGAAAGGAATCTTGCTTGGGTATGGAGGCAGGTGTACATCACTGCAGATGGGAGTTAGGGGGCAGATAAGGAGGGGTAGTTTTGTGCTGAAAGAGTTAGGTAGAAATCCAGGAGCCCAGTGAGTGTCTGTACTGGGCTGCTGGCTCCTTGGGGAAGACTACATCTTTCTTGATTCCCCCAAAAATGTGATGGGCTGATCTCTCCTCTGTGTCACTAGAGCTTTAAATTCTCAGATAGCCCTAATGTCTGAGGTGTTTGGGCCTCTGTGCTTACATTTTCACTTGTGAAATATCATGGCCTTGGCAGTGAAGACTGAAGCAAAGAAAGTCTGAAGACAGGAAGAAAGCAAATGTCACCCCAGACTTCAAAAGAGGCAGCCAAAGAAGCCATTCAGTATTTCAGCCTCCTCTGCAATTGCTGTTGCAAGGAGTCCCTGTTTCCATTCAGCACTGGGCCTTATGTTTTTCTTAGTATCCTTTTGTTGATGTATCTGAAGAAGCCCTTCTTGTCAGCCTTGGTATCCTTTACCAGATTAATTCCAAGTGGGCTTTGACCTTCCTCATTGCATCACACAAGGGTGGGGATCCTGCTGTAGTGAATGCAGGGCTTTCAGGACATGCACAGAATTATTTTTCAGGAAATGCTGGAGGGAGGAATCTCTTCTCCTTAGCTCTCTTAATGAAAAAAATGTTCACACTGATAAACACATATTTTTCCCCAGGCAAGTACTGCCTGGAGAATCTGTATATGGAGAGTTAGCAATTCAGAACCCCAACACTTGCTGAATAGCTATGGGCTAATGTGGGCTTCAGTTCTCAGTGGAATTGTCGTGCATTACCACTAGGAGACCCAGCTGTGATTCTGGTCTGCTGGGGTGCTAATCTGCTTTGGCAGGACCCTGCCTTGGCCAAGAGTGTTGGGCATTTGGACTGTAATTTGTGGATCAAGTCTCTATTCTGCATGGTGTCTCCAACTGAACCTTTCCCTGTGTAACTGGTATGACCTCAGCAAATTTCTGAAATTCTGAACATCTTTATGATGTTAAGAAGAGAGTGTATGTAATGCAAAAGGGAGAATGGTGTGTGGGTGTGTGTGTACGTATGTCTGCATAAAATATTTTGAAAGAAGGCAGCAGTTTTTATAATTGATTTCTTCTGATGTTCAATAAGATAAAATGCAACTCCACAGAAGCTTGCTTGGTTCCAGAGGCAGTTTTCTCATTGATTTCATTATAATTTTTATCATTTAGCAATGAGTTAATGGGGCTTAAAATAAAAAAAAAGTATAAAAAAGTTTCACAATTATCAGGTTATATGGTAAATTGTTTTTGAATGTGAATTAATGTAATATACAGGAAATAGTGATAGTATGGTAGATATTTGAAAATAATTCTCTGGACTGCAAAGGTTCTGATCCAGCTGTAAGTTTCAAATACTTCCAAGATGAAAATATTTGAATTAGGGCAGGGTGGAAAATTATTTTCTTTTTGTCCTGTTTTTCCGGCTCCCCACCCTGAACTTAATGTATTCCTAGAAATATTTTTTTTCTCATCATCAAAAGGATAAAGTAAAAATTCCTTAGGTTTGACAGGGCAAATGATTGCTATGTAAAATCCATAAACAAAAGCTGTAGGGTGCTGGTTGGGTTTTCTGTGAACTGGGAGCTCTTAGCACGTGGCCATGAAAAGCAGCAGATCTAAGCATCCTACAAAAGAGTCTGCCGTCTGATCATGTAGAAACACATGGCTTTTCCTCAGTCACTGTCTTCTTCCTGGAGCTTGTGTCCTGAAGCATCCTCACCAGAAATGTTCCTGGGGGCTTTGATGACTGTCACTGTAGGGGAAGATCACTTTATTTCTCTGAGGTAGTAATGGGCCCGAGAGTTAAACCTCTTGGTGCAGAGTCTGTGGCACACAGGCATGTGCAGCACTTTCTGCTGTCCCCTTCCGAGCTGTGGTGATCTGCCACAGATGGAAGCCTCTTCTAATGCACTTTTACTGGAACAATGCTGCTGCTCTGTTCATGCTGCTGTGGTACTGCTTGTTTAGGATCTCTGCAGGAGCACTCTGGCTCCTCACAATACTCCCTGATGTTGGTGAGTGTGCTGCATGGTGCACGCTGGTGGCCGATGCACTGATAAAACCCAGGAGCCCTGCATGCTGGTGTCTCTCCAGGCTGTGTGAGTAGCAATGCAGGCGGCTCAGGTGACGAGTGTGTGCTGTGCCAGGGATGACCACAGTTTGTTTTCTTTCTTTCTTCCATCCAGAGTACAAGAAGAAGTACGGGGAGGAGCATGGTTCATGCCAGGCAGGGATCGCAGGCTTCTTCACCGAGGTGAGCCGGGGCACATGCATGGAAGGGCTGGGGTTGGAACGTGGCTCTCCTGTTGCACGCCCTGGAGGAGATGCCCAAGCATGGCTTGGACAGTGGCCTGAGTGCTGTGAATGGGCCCTTCCAGCCAGCAAACACCCTTCTGCCTTGTCTAGCTTCCCAAGGTGTCTGTTTCTTGCACAGTGACTGCACAGTGGTTCATACATATGGGTGTGTGTCTCTCACGGTCTGTGGACAAGTATAAATGAATTGACTCTGGGAATGTCTTCAGGGAATATTCTTACTCTGTACATCCCAAAGCTTGCTTAGAGGAATTTCTCTGCCTGTCGTTAGCTCTTTACTGTAAGTGATGATGTAAAACAGTCTTTCCTGAATAATTTTGTTTATGTAAGTGTACATGTGCACGAATATAATGCACATACATCTACATACATATACAGAAGATAAACACTTCTTTCTATTTTGCTTCAGTTCTTTGTTGCAGAAAGATGGCGAAAAAGCAGTGTGGTAGAATTTATGCACCACAATTGTTCTAAATACTTGACCACATTGTTTCCTGGACAGAAGTCTATCAGCTGTGTTTCAATTTTGTCAAGAATTAATTTGTTCCCTTATGCATGGATTTTTTTTTTTTTGTTATTGTTTCAAGGTTGTGGCTTTTTTGCTTGTTTTTTTTGGTTTATTTTAATTTTTTTAAGAACACATACCCACTCCTAATTATATATATGCACTGATCTACAGAATGTATTGTCGAGACTGATACAAATAGAATGAAGGTTTTCTCTTTCAGAAATTGCCTTCTGCCCTTTCAGTAAACTAGGATGGCAGGCAATGTTGCCACAAAGGCACTGGCTGATAACTGGATGTTCACCCAGCAGCAGCTGCTTCCTGACTCTCCCCAGCCTGTTTCTGTTCCCAGGCTTAAATTCTCCTTTGCTACCCGAGTTCAAAAGATACCTTTGAACTTTTATCACTTCAGCCTGATGGAAGCAGGAAATGCAGATAAATGGCTTTTTGGGTCAAACAGGCGATCCTCCATCATATATTCAGTGCTGTGGATGGTAGTTGTTCCTGTCAGTAAGTGACCTGACAGGCTGGTATGGCCTGTAATGAGGAAAAAGCTATTTCTAAGCACATCCTGCTCTTTGGTTGGTTTTGCAGTCCTGTCCCTGTAGTCTTATTAGGAGAATCCCTTGTTTTACATCTCCCCTCTGACTGGAACTGGTCACCTGAAGGTGACTCGGGTATGACAGCAGTTTCCCACAAGGATGGAGTCCACCCATGGCTTTGCATTGAATGAGGAAAGCAGCTATTCACATCTTCTTGGGGGATGGAGAAAACTTCCTGGGCTTAATGCTTCTAAAGCTTAATTGGTCCCTTGCTGGAGGTATTTAAAACCACATCCAGGAGCAAGGTTATTCTGCAAGGATGCCGGATGTTTTGGGACATTTTGTGAATTTCTCTTGAATGTAAATGTACCTTGGATTTTGACTCAAAAACATTATCCATGACCATCTACCTCTGAATGCTGGATCAGATGTGCCTGATTTCTATGGTCTTTTAAAATGCACAATCACTCTGGCTGTCTGTAATGAGCTCAAGCCATTTTATGATGCTATGACGACTCTGTAGCTGGGTTGTCTCTCAAAGACCAGAGTGTATCTGATGACAGAGCTGGGCACAATGTTCCACCTAGGACGTAGCACACATCCTGCTTGTTGAGCACATGGCAGCTGTTGAACTTCATAGTTGTAAAATCAAAATACTTTCAACTGTTTCCATCAGGGTTGGTTAGTATGGGATGCCAGCCAGCATCAGGGCATGATATATAGCTGAGTGATGGGTTCTGGGTAGGCTGGAGTACTTCTGTCTCTGGGCCTTCTGAAGGATGTTTGGGAAAGGCAGCAAGTAGAGAGATTTTTTTGGAGAACTGTGTCAGCAGGGATAAGCTTAATGGTTAGTAAGGTTGAGGAAAGTCTTCTGCTGCAGCAGAAGAGCTGAGCAGAAGTGGGCCATAAAAGGCCAGCATATTGCTAGGGTATATGCAGCAATCTCCACCTTTGGGAAGAAGGAAGGATAGTGTCCAAATGCACACAGAATGGAGGTTTTTAGATGGAGTTATTATTGGTGTTTGAAGTAAATATCCTGTCCCTTCTCCATTAATGTGTAAAGTTTTGATTACTATTTTTTCCTCCTACCCTTTTTCCCACACACTTTTGTTTTTCCTCTTGCAGGAACTGGTCATCATGGGGGCACCAGGATCTTATTATTGGACAGGAACTGTCAAAGTACTGAATCTGACTGACAACACATATTACAAGCTGAATGATGATGCTGTGATAGCCAGGAGGTACACATACCTTGGTAAGCAGCTCCCTAGTGCTCACTGTGAATAGGAAATTTTCCAACAACATATTTCAAGGCTTTGATGCTATAAAGTTGATACTGGTTTTTTCTATGGTGATGTAGAGTATTATAAAAAGTGTGAAAGGAAGAATATTTGAATTAAAGTGATACTTACCTGGAAGCAAAGAAGCATTCAAAATACTCAGTTTTTCTCTCCTTGTTCTAACACCCTTACCCTCTGCCACTTTGCTGTAATTTTTCTGACTAATATAGAAAAGGCATTTTAACTGAACCGCAAATTGGATTGTGGTGGGCTTCTTAACATTCTTGCCTTTGCCCTGTAACAGGCAAATTATTTGTCACTAGTTTAACTGCATGTCTGCTTACATAGCCCTTTAAAATGGGTACAGCAACTAATTACAGAATTAGTATTGCAGATGCATTTATTTCAACAAAAATAACACTATCTAAATGTGTCATTGGCAACTGAAGGAAGTTGTGAAAGGTTTGGCTATAGGTACATTTTAAACTCAATTGATTTTACTTGCTCTAAAACCAGTTAATGTCCCTAAAATGCTTAATTTAAAGGCTTCCACCTAATCTGAAGTGCCTTAGACTGTTGAAACCTAGAAGGCATTTCAGCAGTTTCATACTGTTTGACTAAAGTCTTTCACTGACTTCTCATTGTGCCCTTAACCTTTAATATTTAAAAAAATATCATTTTGGTGATACTGTTTGGTGATAGCTAAATGAAGAGTAACTATTTACCTGTTTGCAGACATAAATAGGTTTCACTGCTGTTAGACTTGAATTATAGGGTTTACCATGTTGATGACAGCCTCATAATTTGTAGCAAAAAGAGCAAGGGAAATACAAAAGAGCCTTAGAAGGAAAGCTACTCTACTCATCTTTAGTTATTATATATTATTTTAATATACTAAATAAAGCTGAATACTTGATCTTTTTCTTTCAAATACACACTTTTTTTTTTTTGATACATCATCCCATTTTTCTTCTTGCCTAGACACAAGTCTTTTTAAGCTATTGACTTCTCTGACCTCTTTGTCTACTGTCCTCTTCTGTCTCTCTGGACCAAAAAAACCATGATTTTCCTCCTTTCTGGGCAGTGATTTTAGCCAAAGGAGGACACTTCTGTCTGATCCAAGTGGGACTGTTGCTGTTAGACATGATACTTTCTCTGTGGTCATACGATCGCTTTTCTCTGATTGTGTATGCCTTTTCCTGTTTTACTGCTTCCCTCTCTGGACTTAAAGTTGGGAAACTGTTCCCAGTATGAGCTCGTTGTGTCCCTTGGTCATCTCCACACACATGACTTTCTTCTCTCAGTTTTTGGAAGGGTACTGGAGGGTGCACTCTCACTTCCCATCCCCATGCACTTTTGAACAGAACATTGGTGCATCCTCAGCAGAATGGTTGTTGAACTCTTAAGTGCAGCCCAGGAGCAGTGAAGCCTTATGAGCCTGATCTGTCTGGCTGATCTGTTTCTCAGGCTCCTTCCTGTCATGGTTATTTATTTATTTATTTTTATTTCCTTTACCACTCAGGATATGCAGTGACAGCAGGTCACTTCTCTCAGCCGACGACCACTGACATTGTAGGAGGAGCCCCCCAGGATGGAGGCATCGGAAAGGTGTGGCTCTTTATCAAACAGTAACGTGGTTGGGTGCAACGGTGCATGAAATGTAATACTGATGCAGGCCTAATGTCTATGAGAATGTATTTTTTTTTGTCTGCAGGGTAGTTTCAAGCACAGAGCAGGGGAGAGGTGAGGTAGTTTGGTGAAGCTGTCAAATTTTCTCAACCTGTCCCTCCTGATGCCTCACATCCTTTGCCCCTCTTCCCTCTCTTTCCCACCCAATCCTTACAATACCCATTTTATTGAGACACAGATGAGATCTCTTTCACCCTGCTTTTGTTTAGGATTTGTTACATTTAGGTATTACTTAAAACTTTCCTAGAAATGAAAATACTTGTAAAAGAGAATTTGTCTTCTTCACACATTTTATTCACACATTTGACTATTTCAGTATTTACTTCAAGGTAACATCTCTAATAGAATGAGATTAGGTGATTTGATGCCATTTTTAAAGCTTCATAATACATTTATGTTTAGTGTATTAGAGCTAAGTGTCAGTAAGAGGTGCTGAATACAGAACATTACAATGAGCAATTTTATTATGCTTTCCAAACACTCTAATAAGCTGATGTTTTCCACTTCTCTGATAGAAAGTGATTAGCATTGTCACACCTTTTCACTTAAGTTAAAGCCAAGATTCTTAATGAGACTGGGTCATTTCTCCAAAGTCAGAGTGTCTTTATTTAAGACTGGGTTTGGAGTTGAGACACCTGGCAACATGCTGTCACTGCTAAACATGCCACTGCAAAAGCTAGGGAGTCCTGTGGATATAGAGCAATTGTCCACAGGAAACCTATACCGTGTTCTTGATTGAAAACAGCTTTGAACTCTGTCTCAAATAACTCTGTTAATAACTCACCACGTATTCAACTACGTCCAGTGCTTGGCTCTGTCACATGGCCTTGGAAGTAAGGGATCCTCTGTCCTACAAACTGTGTGAGCACCTGCTAGGAGGAAGCCTGACAAATGCCACAGGAGTCTCAAAGACTGACTGAACCAGCCTTTCTGTTGAAGGGAATCCCTTTCTACAAGACACGCACTTTACATCTTAAATTTTGGTACAAGATGTGCTCTTGAACTTGTATCATCAATACTTTTATCCCTGAGAATTCGAGATTAAAATGAGCAATGAGTAGGCTGTGTTTGAATAGTTTTCTGATTTAAAAATGATTTCAGACAGAAACAGTGGAAATCTTTTGAGTGGGCTCATTGAGATTTCTACTCTGACTGTTGCTAAAGCATCATGAAGTTTGCAATGCAGTACATGCAGGCACATTTTCTTGATAAGGGAATGCTAGATAAGGGAAGGTGAGCAGGGTTATACATTCTCAGTCTTTTGCCCCACTTATTTCCAGACAGTCTCCAGATGCCACTTGTTTGAGAGTTGGAAAGTTGCTTGGCTAGATGCTTTTAAATGCACACATGTGCAAATACATAAACATACCAAAAAAAGTAGGCAACAAGAAAATATTCAAGTGTTTCTTATGACAAGCCTGTGATTTTTCAGGACAGTGGAGAACTGTGTCATCTTTTAAAAGAAGACTGACCAGCAAAGTGGTCATGAAGTTGGATCCTGGCAATAGCCATGATCATGATTTAGATATTATTTAGAAAGCACAAGTGCTTCATATTTAGTATTGATAAACTTTTTTTCTTTTTTCTCTTTTCAGGTTTATATTTTCAGAACGGACAGACAATCAGGCTCTCTAATAAAGATTTTTCAGGCTTCAGGAAAAAAGGTGAGCATTTATATATGTGTGTTTTCTATTAAGAGGTGGGGTAGAGATGGGGGAAATAATGGCAGAGTCATCCCAGAGCACCATTTTCATTCCACTCCTTCATAAGTTGTCCAGCAAACCCTCTTTCTTCTTATCCTCCCAGAAGAGCTAAACCTATTTTACAGATCATCTATATGCTGTTTCTTCTGTAGCAGTCATGACTGTAATGCCTGCTTAATGCCCATGTGACTGAAATAAAAGGTCTTAATGGAAACTGTAATAGTGGTTCTCTTTAGTTTTATATGACTGTAGCAGTACCTCTGAGATGTGGGACATGGGGCACCAGGTGAGACTAGATGCAGAGATTTCCTCTTATTAAATGTTACTGGGAGATGTGGGTAACTTGGAGTTTAGTTTATTATGCAAAGCCCAATCTGCTTGCCTGTGCTGTACTGTGACAAGAGGGATATTGCACTTACACTGTTTTATGGAGGAGCAGTTTCATTGCCTCGACAGATGATGATTTCCCCCTTCCAACTCTAAATCAGTCTTGCATTCTGTTCTTGAGACTGCTGTTTTAAAGCTGAACTATCCTCCTCCTCCATGAAATGTAGTGAATGTAGTGAATGCTAGTTTCCCCAGTGTGGTGTTGTGTTTGAATGGAAAACAGCTTGTGTTCTTCATTTGGGGGCTTACTGAAGCTGTGTTGCAGGAGAAACAAAGTGGACAGTTTGTCTTGTATGGGTAACAACAAAAAATGCTTTATTTGGGAATAACTCAGTGATGAAATGATACCTCTCATCTGAAGTCTCCTGTGTTCTTCTGGAAGGAGAAGAAATGCAGAAAAAAAAATGGTTTCTGGAGGCTTTTGGCTCTGGGAAGACCTGCTACCCTCAGGAAGACCTCAAGTGTCTGCCTGTATCCTCAGTTTGGGAGGGATACTATATCTTGTTATTTTTTTTTCCCAGCAAGATACAGTTGCAGTATTTAAAAACTTGCCTGGAATAGAGGATGTTAATTTACTGAATTTAATGAAATAAATTTAATGAAATTTAATGAAAAAAACCCACAAGAATGTGTAGGTGGGTGGTGTGGCTTGTATTTTAGGGCCTCTCCAAAATTTTACTTTCTCTGCACTAGCAGAATTACAAACATCTTGAAAGGAAAAGACCTCCCAGTTCATGCAGGGCATCTCCTGTGTTTGATTGCTTCCTGTTACTTTCTTTCCCTGTTGAGTTTTAAATATCCCTAAGGATGTGCTCCTGACTATTCCTTAACCTAATAAACAGAGCCATCAGGGAGTTTCCAGGTCTTAGCCAAAACCTTTCCCTTTTCAATTTAATTGCTTTATTCTTATATATAACTTAACTAATCAAGTATTTACATAATTCAAGTACTTCTTTGACATTAGCATCTTCTTCTACAAATTCTCTAAAATCCAAGTGAGAATTTTATTTTAAAAAGAAGGCTGTGCTAACTCACCTTTTTTGTTTGGTTGTTGTCTTTTGTTTTGTTTTGTGGTAGAAGCAAAACCAGACTGCTCAGCAATGAGCACTGTTTGGAAATGAGCTCTCACAAAATGCTGCATCCTGCCTAGTGGTGTGAAAGTTCATTGCTTTGACATTCTTCGTAGACAGATGTGAACAGCAGGCCAGTTTCTTCCTTCCTTTTTTATTAATGGAGGTTAAACTAGGAAATCAAATGCAGACAAGAAAAAAGAAAATTCAGTACCTTGTTACAAATGTTAAGTGTGCAAACTTCAGGTTCTTACCTGAACTATGAACACTGCGAACTCACCCGTGCTGCAGACATACTGTGTTGCAGTTAAGTAAATAATAGCTTTTTCCTGAAAACTGCCTGAATACATAATAAAATAGTTTTCATAACTTTTGTTCCTTACCCATGGGAACTTTACCCATGAGAAATTTCTTCTAAAACCTTTGTGAATTAAAAAAAATAAACAAAAAATCCACAAGGGAACTTAAGCTACAAAATAACTGGAATCAAATGATATTTGAGGTCTGACTTTAAACCCACAAAAAACCCAAAAATCTGCATTAACAAAGTGAAATGCTATTCTTCAATCACCGTTGCATTATATACTTAGCAACTTTTAAATCTTACAGAGTGCATGGCATAGAGTTGCTGCTGCCCATCTTCCAGCATGCCCAATAGTTCTGGTTTATGCGTGTTAACTTACAGGCATGGAGGACCGTAGGTCCTCTGCTATGAGGAATGTAAAAGCATTCAAGAACATAAATAATTATTTCTTCAACCTCATTTTTTCCTGCTTTGTAGGAAACAGCATTCAGTTTCAAATATGAAGTGGTATCTTTCCCAGTTTCCTGCTGAAGCAGCTTTTAATTTGAAGGCTGTAGTTTGTAGTTGGTTTCAAAGAGTATGCCTTGTGTTACCTTAGCAGAAGTGAATGAAATAAGGGTGAAATATCATTCTTGCTTGTGGTTTCCTTCTTGTGTTTAAATGTGTTTTGAAATTTGTAATGTGGGTGCTGGTTGGGAGATAGTCTTCACTGTTCACTCACATTAAAAAAATCGTGAAATTAATGTATTTCTTTATTTTAAGAAATTAAGTTTATCAAGCAATAGTAAGTGGAAGTTGAAAGTGGTTTACATTTATTCTGTATCAACTGGAAAGCTTTTATTGAAAGTCTTTGTTTGTGTATCAACTTACCTGCCTGTACATGAGAGGAAAGGCAACGATTCAACTTCAATCCAACTTCAAGGAAGTTTGGCACTGGGCATGAATAATCACTGTCCAAGTCTATTTTGGGAACCTCATTTCACTCCTTCCTAGATTTAAGCATTTGACAAGCAAAAGCTGGTCTAAGAAAACTCTTCAAATGTCTCATTTAAGTATGTCCCAGAGTATAGCTTCTGTTCTGTTGGTAAAACATCCAGGCTTGATGCACTGTTATGGTAAAGTGTTTTCATTTCTTCCGGAATTATTCCTAAAGCTTTCTCTATAGGAGCGCTTGTGAGTGATAAAGCAGCGAGTCGTCATGGAAAATTAAAAGAATAACCAAGTCAAACAAAAACCACGCCTATATGATTTCCTCCTGTGTATGGGCAGATACTGAATGCTTTGTTGTGACTCAACTTGGTTACAGATGGGCTCTTACTTTGGCTCCTCCTTATGTGCAGTTGACCTGAATTCTGATGGGCTGTCAGACCTCCTGGTTGGAGCACCTATGTTTTCTGAGATCAGAGATGAGGGTCAAGTCACAGTCTATATCAACAGAGGAAATGTGAGTATGTACAGGAGGCGATTTGGTAAGGGATGATGGTGTGGGTCCCTGGCAAGGCAGTGCTTATGTCCTTCTAGCCCTGCATGGTGAAACTCAATGTCTCGAATAAGTGGGGCTCTGGATGACTCTAGCAAAGCATGAAGTCACAGGAAGACTCATCTGGTATTGCAGTTTGCCAGACGCCAGCCCATATTCATCACAGACCTGTAAGTCTTTCAGGGAGATCTGAGAAAGTCTCTGGTTGTATGTTGAAACTTGGTGGCATTTGTGGCTTTATGTGGATTTGATGCCAAAACCAAGTAAGACTCAGTAGCTTTGACTGAGTTTCCTTTGTGTTTTGGGTGGTCACTAAAACCTAAAACACAAATTAGAACACAAATGTCTGAGGCCTGAGGAAGAGGAGAGAAAGCAAAGATTGAATTCATGTTACTTTTACATTATACCCTTTACAGAGATTTTAGGGGTAGTTCTTATCAGCTGGTACTGTTGGATTTTACATGACCTAACAACAGTCTTGGAAAAGTCTGAACTTTGTTGCACTGGCTAAGCAAGGCCATTCTTATGTTTTATTTATAGGAAAACAGTGGTTGTTTACATGCTATTAAATATTTAATATTCAGGTCTTAAAGCTGCTATCTTAAAGGAAGAGTTGTTACAGACTAAAATTAAATTGGCTTGTATTTAGTGAACTTTGAGCTTATTTATGCAAGACTTCAAATTCACCAGAAGTCCTAGCATTTAGGAGACTTGAAAAGTGTTTTTGCTGTAATTTTATTTTTTATTACCACTCCTTTAATTGAGCTTTACTTTTTCAGTTTTATCTGCAGGAGGTTCCACCTTTTATACCATTTACCCACCACCAAACAGTGTTGCTGTTGGGCCCTCAGGATAGGGTCCAGAATGCCAAAGAGATAGCCAACATTTCCTGCTCACAGTGAGAGTATACATGAGTTAATGTTTATCTTCTATAAAATAATCAAGAAGGTGGTATGAGTTTCTTATACTCCTGCACCAGAAGTGTTAGAATTACTTGCACAAGCAATGGCTTGCAGGATTGTGGGCTTTATTTTGGGCAGTGGGACATCTTAAACTTTGTTTTGATGCCCTTTCCTTGGTCCTAAAAATTAAGAGCCAGACACAGTTAAGGGGTAAAGGGTTTTTACCTCGGTGTTTAATAAAGATCCTTATGGTGCACTAGTTTGCCAAGGTGGAGTGTGCTGAAGTGCACACACTTGATAGATCATGTACACAGTTTTATAGACCTTACAAATTACCATATCTAACAAAGATGCCTCAGTGAGAGGCCTGAATGAATACCATAATATTTTCCCATCCTGAAGAATTCCCCCCTGGATTGGCCTAATCTTAATTTACAGGATGTATTTTACAGAGGATCTTTAGTGTAGGGCTTTCTGGCCTCCAACTGGGAGGTCTCTGGGGTGTTCTTCTGGCCTAACAGGATACCAGAATAACAGAATACTTAAGTTATCAGACTTAAGGAATTACAAGTATGCATGCTAAGAACACTGAGGATACATAAAAGGTATATAAAAGAAAAGGTAAAAAAATCATCATGGCATCAGTTTCATTCTGCAAGCACCATTGCTTAAGAGGTTGTTGCCAAGGATGAGAGAAAACTGTATTATAAAATAAGCATACATAGTGATTCTACATTTGAAATGCTTATATTTTGCTCTTTCCTGTAAGGATTGCAAAGAATTGAGTCACACATACAGGCCTGCCTGTCTTCTCTCTATTGTGTTTCAATTTCATTATGTGGGATTTTCTTAAAGTCAGCAACTCCTTGCAGCTAAATAAAAAAATTTAGTACATGTTCCAGAGGGTAGCTTATTCTCATTCACAAAGGAAGCAAAACCAAAACAATCAACCCTGAGGTGGGTACAGACTTAGACTGTGTAACTGAATATTTTTTTCTTGTGGAAATATTCCTTTCCCCTGAAGGGAAGACTGCAAGAAAATAAAACTTTCATATCTTTCCAGAAGATGGGTGGGCAAGAAACATCAGCGCCATATAAGGCTTCTCACAGCATAGTAATACAAAGCTCCTTAATTTTCAACTTTTCTCAGTCTCTTTATTTCATTAAATATATTTCCTTATTCTTAATTTAAGAAGGCTTTTGGAGGACTTTGCTTTAATCCTTCTGTCCTGTACTTTGCATGTTTTCATATCCAATTATCAAATGTTCTTTGCTTAGGGAAGAATACTCCTTAGCTTGCTGGAGTTTAGCTGAATAAACTTAGACCGGGGATTTTGGTCCTTGGATGTAATCTGCCAGTAGAGCAACCTCTGGGGTGTTATGTTTTAGGCATCTGTAAACTTTCATGATTCACCAATCCCTGTGACTGCATTAATTAGATCTGAGTTACTGCTTAGTTAATTTACTATTTTTGTTAAGTCATGCACTTCTTTGTCTTCCTTTCCCCTTCCTTTTAAATTTAAAATTAAAATCCAAAAGGTTTAAAACACAAGTAAATTTGATGTCTAGAGCCCAGGTAATGTGACTGCAGTGAGAGCAAGAGGCAGGCTGCAGCTCTGCCCCAGGTCATTCCCAGAGCACATGGGCAGCTTCCATGGGGAGGGAAGGCTTGCCTCATCCCAGGCTTGCACCATTTCCCTGACCCCGTTTCATTTTTTGCTTGCTAGGGAGTGCTGGAAGAGCAGCTCACCCTGGATGGTGACAGCGCCTATAATGCACACTTTGGGGAGAGCATGGCTGCCCTCGGTGATATTGATGACGATGGCTTCCCAGGTCAGTGCAATTTCCTCCAGGGCTGTTTCTCCATAAGTGTGAGCCACGCTGCTGACACTGTCAGTCTTACATGGCGTGCGTTGCTTATCCAGACCTGACTAGCACTTGGGTTCAACCTAAGGATAAATCTGCTTGTGTAGGATTTGTGTGCTAACTGTTTTGTAGCTGACTGTCCTTGATGTTGGTGAAGTTTGTGTCTGTGCAGGTCACATCAACATTGCTTTGCGTTCCTTGCTGTTGTATTTTCTTCTTCCCTGTATGGTTTATACAAGACTTTAGATACTGTCACCCTGAACAAAACAGAAACCTATGTCTGACTTCTTTCTTCTTACCCATTTCCCTCTGTTTCTAAGCCTTTCTGGTTTTGTGGACATAATCTCATTTCTTATCAAGAAGTGTAATTCAGAAGTAGCTTCTCCTGATAGCACATAGTCTATTAATTTCTCATTTTTGCTTTGTTCTCACCCTGCTCCATTCTCAGGATGCTCAGTGTGAGACCCCATGTTGTGAGAGCAGTAGGTGAGAACAAAATGTTGATGCTCTTTTTCTGCCCTGGTTTCTGGAAGTGCAGGTTAAGGACTTCTAAACAAAGGCCAACTTAGTGTGTGCCTGGATTTATTTCTTCCAGGCCACTCAGGACACAGTATCCTATTAAGCCTAACCCAGCCTTGTTGCAGGTTGCCCTCACAAATTGTGAACATGTGCTCTTCCTCTGCATCTGGACATGCACTTGTGTGTTCTTGTTAATATTTATAGTAAATCATGGTGATGGTGAGACTGCAGAGGGAGTTGGATCAGTCTGTGGCTATGAAGAATCATGAAAATCTTAATTTTAGCAGATAGCATAGTCACTAGATCCAAGTAGGAGAGGAGAATGGGAGGTGGGATCATGCTTTCTGTAGGAGTTTGCAGTTAAATTGGATCAATTGTAATTTGAAAATTCATTCTCAGCAGTCATTTTTCAATTCTTGCCTATCCATTTAATATACCCAGCCTCTCTGTGTAGCTTTGGATTTTTCAACCAACCTTAATGTACTGCTACAGTAAATGTTTCACCAGTCTTGTCTCGGTTCACAAAGCTGATGTTCTCATGGGTTGAAGATTTGGTTACAAAAGGATTCTAAATTCATTTTTTTGAGTATGATTGCTGGTTGATAAACACTTTTTTGTAAAAGAACATGTTTCTAATTAGGCACAACATCTGATTCTGTGAAACAGACACATGTGTACAAATTCATATGCATTTGTGTATTTTTAAAGTTTATCTTAACATGAGCTCTTAATTAAATCAAACAAGTTCCTTCTACCCAGGTTCATGTAAGCAGCTGATGATCTTTGTCATGGAGAGCTGTTTTCCTATGGTTAACTGCATCCTAAAATTAGGGAAAAGTTGGATTAATGGGATGGATTGTGAATTCTGCACTGTTTTACAGATGTTGCCATTGGAGCGCCTAAGGAGGATAACTACATAGGAGCAGTGTACATTTACCATGGGGATGCCAATGGTATTATACCTCAGTACTCTATGGTATGTGACACTATTGTTTATGATCCCTATCTGAAAGGCACTTTTCCAGGACTCACAGAAATGACCCATACATAAGGGTCCCTTAATAGGTAACCTTGTCATAGCTCTACATCCTTTTCTCGGTCGGTTTGAAGAAGGCTTCTCGCAAAGCTTGTCTATATCTATGCTGAAAGGTAAAATCATGTTAATCAGGAGGTATTTTTTACTGTCTTTTGTTACAGCTGTCAGCTATATCTTCTTGAAGCAAGCAGAGTCTTAAAAGATGAGTGTTAATTTTTAGAGATAGTACTAATGCGGAGGAGAAATGAAAACCCTGCAAAGGTTGGGCATGCATATTATGTAGGGGCCTGTGGGAAGTTGGGAGGTTGCACTTCCTTCCTGTAGAAGCAGGCTTTGTGAGAATCAAGGGTTACTAACTGTTCTTTTGTGCCTCTTTACCCACCTCGTTGGCCCTCTTGCATTCTGACAATATATCTGAAGGCTATTTTTAGGTGCCATCCCCCTCACCCACTTATTATGAAGTAAAACCTTGTTAGGGATATGCTATGGTATCTTGTACAGAGACCACACAGCGCAATTTAGCTACCGTAGCCAGGCTGTAGAGGAGATAAATTTATGTTCATGCTGCCCAACATGTGTCTCATAGTCTCTGTCTAGCACATTTCATTGTTCTGAAATCCTGACTCTTCCCTCCCTCTGTGTGTTTGAAGTTCTGGTTGTTTTGTTTTGTTGCTGGGTGGGATCCTTCATAGTAAATCAGTTTACACAGAATTAAAGAGTTCAGTGGTTATATTGGCAGCTCTTTCAACAGCCTATAAAAGCTTAGTCCTTCTTCTTTTACCATGTATATGGCATCCACTGCTTTTGAGAAAAAAGGAAGTTAAGTGACTCTTTAGTGCATTTTAGAAGTATTCATAATGTGTGGCATGTGGAGGATTCTGCCAGATTTTTGCCAAGAGCCACTGGTTGGGAAGTTCTTCTCTGAATACCCAGAGCTAGAAAGCTCTTGCTGAAAAGGATCAGATTTTTTTTTGTTTGTTTAGTTTAGTTTTTTGGTTTGGTTTGATTTTTTACTTTGTTCATTTATGGGAAAATTTTACATTTTTTAAGGAGGACAGATCAGCAGGGTGGGAAGGTGGATACATCAGGGTAAATGCTTTCACCCTTTTAATTTTGTTGGCTCTTCCTCCTCCCTTCTCCTATTTTCATCATTTAAAGTGCTGGCGTCATTTTCTGATGTCCCTTCAGCAGCTTCAGCAGCACTATGAGCAGCAGCAGCTATTAGCAGAAGCAGCTGACTTGGCTTTGTGTCCTGCTATTTTCATTTATGGTACTTAAAAGCAGCGTTATTCTTCTGTCTTGTAGGCTGACAGAACCCACAGATATCTTTTAGGTGTTTGCAGGTGGTATTTACCACCCTAACTGGCACCCCCAAAAATGAAATGTGAGTGTAATGTGGGGATGAAGCAATTTTCAGTTGTCTTAAGCTTACCTACCCATAAGTAGAAAAAGAGATCTGTACCAGAGGAGCACTGTTTTTCCTTTAAACTAAATGTCAGGATATCTTTCTTACCTTCAACTAGGTTTTGTTTGGTTTGGATTTTTTTTCCCATAAATTGCCTGCCTGATCTTTTGTCCAATATTACATTCTTTTATGGCAGGGTCGGGAAAAGTTGGTCACATGTCACAAACAGTGAAGCACCTCCAACAGACTTAAAATTACTTCATGGTTTCGTCTGTCTGTAACTTCTGCAGTCAGAAGTTGATTTGAGTTCAGGTCTTGCATTGGTGGCCCAGCAGAATGATTGAAAGCTGGGAGATTTCTGATTGCCTTCTTAGAAAAAAGATATTTTGATATGTTAATTTGCTTCAGACAAAGGCATTTACAATGCAAATCATTTAGCGAAAGTTTTGTGTTAGTAATTAAAAAAAGAAACTATGTTAGAAATTAATTAATCTTTGTGTTGGGGAGGCAGAAATGAAATACAACTTCCAGACTAACAGAAAATACTCTGTAATAGATGATGGAAAGGAGAATTTCCAGGTGGGGTGAGAATTAATCATTTTGACTTTGAATATGCTAGCAAACTTGGTTTTAAAAAGGTTGCGTGATTTTCTGTTTTAACTAATCATTAATATTGTTAAGATGCTTCTTAAAGCTTTTATTCACAGAAATTAAGGACTCATAATCTCTTGGGTGCAGTTATATTTTTTCCTCATGAAGAAATCTGTTTGATGTGTTCCTTATTTTGCTTGGGTCTGCACAAGTATTGTAATGCAGATGTGTGTTTTTAGTCCAAGTCAACACTGGTCTCCTACTAGCGGGAGCAGAAGGGCAGTCGACAGCCTTCCTGTTAGGGCTGTGGGGGTGAAGTGCAAGACAGCAGGTGTGTAGCACTTCCAGCCCACAGAAGAGAGACCCAGTGGCCATGAAAATCATGCTTGGATGTTCTGGGACTTTTTGTTTTGGTATGAGTTTTTATTTTTAGAGGATTTTTTGTGTCAATGACTAATTTCACTTGTGTGTTTTTTACTGCAGAAGCTGTCTGGGCAAACAATAAACCCAAAGCTGCGTATGTTTGGCCAGTCCATATCAGGGGGAGTTGATATGGATAGCAATGGTTATCCAGGTAGGTCGGCTACTCTGGCAGTGAGACCGTCAGGAAAATAGAGGAGCAGGCTGAGAAAACAGCAGAGCTGGTTGTTTTCAGGCTGCTAGTTCCTGCCGTTGCAGGTGGTCAGTGAAACTGAGCTGCTTTTTCCGTTTTCCTTCTGCCACTCAAAACTCCTGATAAAAATTTTAGGTGATTGCCTAATTTAAGTATTTGAACAGTCATAATGATTGAGGGTTCGATCTGCCAAGGTTTTAAGTTTCTGGGAAGCTGCTCTGTCAGGATGGCAATCTTAAAATAACCCAAAAAGTAGACAATAATATAATAGTAGTAATAAAAATCAAACAACGAAGCAGAAGTGAACATCACAGAACTAATACTTCAGTTATGAGACTTATGACATAATGATAAGGTACAAACTGGCTAAGTCAGAAAATGCTTTTTTTTTGATTCATGCTCTGTGGTTTAGCAACAGATTTGAGAGAACTGAATTTTATGCCTCCTTTATAACCGCCTCAATGTTACAAACATTTCAGATATGACTGTTGGAGCCTTCCTGTCAGACAATGTGGTACTTCTGAGGTGAGATGTATTTTTCATTCACAGTTGTCTTCCTGTTTTCTGTTTACATCTTATGTGGTCTAAGTCCAGTTTCCTCTCTAGTTTACTGTGGCCAAAAGAAGCAAGCTAGATCACTTTAAGCAAAACCTTAGACATTAATGGTGTCAAACAATGCAGTCTAATTTAAATAGAATAGTGGGGGTGATAATACCAGGATATTACCTGGTCTATGAAGATAAAGGGTTAGAACCAGAAGGCAATGTGTTGAATTTCAGTGCCTCTTTAGAAGCGTGTCCTGACTTGTGACAAGGCTTTTTTATTATTCTGATGTTTACCTAAAGTAAATCAATTGTGATTAAAGGGAATGCAGGTGAGGAAAAAATGAGCTGCATAGGATGCCAGGATGTAGTTTTGCAGATATGTATATATACACATTTTTGTGTATATATATGTGTATATGTATATAAACAGTTTTGCATATATAATTTTATAATGGGATGCAGAGTGAAATTCAGAGTCTTTGGGGAAATGAAATATGAATATATTTTCAGTGCACACCGGAATTGGGCTGCTGTTTTGAGTTTGAGTTAAGTGTAATTGCTTGTTTCATCTGATAGAGGTGGGACAGCTTGGTTGACCAAATTACGCAGGTGGAGAGTTAGAGTGTAAACAATCTGGGTAAAAGAGTGGAAAGTTGGATTTTTGTCCGTAGCTCCTTTGTTACACTTGTTAATATTAAATACAAATATTCTTTCAATACTTAGATATCTTTAGTGTGAGAAACAACACTCACTCTTAAAATTGCAAAGGTTTATTAAACCCATAACAAAATACAACAAAAGACTGAATAGGGAAAAAAAGCAGCACTGGGAGCATAAGACTAAACTGCCATGTGCTCCTCTACAAAATGGATGCTCTGATTTTTATACCCTTGGCCACTCCCAATGTCTTGTCAGTCAACTCCTTNATTTAAATAGAATAGTGGGGGTGATAATACCAGGATATTACCTGGTCTATGAAGATAAAGGGTTAGAACCAGAAGGCAATGTGTTGAATTTCAGTGCCTCTTTAGAAGCGTGTCCTGACTTGTGACAAGGCTTTTTTATTATTCTGATGTTTACCTAAAGTAAATCAATTGTGATTAAAGGGAATGCAGGTGAGGAAAAAATGAGCTGCATAGGATGCCAGGATGTAGTTTTGCAGATATGTATATATACACATTTTTGTGTATATATATGTGTATATGTATATAAACAGTTTTGCATATATAATTTTATAATGGGATGCAGAGTGAAATTCAGAGTCTTTGGGGAAATGAAATATGGATATATTTTCAGTGCACACCGGAATTGGGCTGCTGTTTCGAGTTTGAGTGAAGTGTAATTGCTTGTTTCATCTGATAGAGGTGGGACAGCTTGGTTGACCAAATTACGCAGGTGGAGAGTTAGAGTGTAAACAATCTGGGTAAAAGAGTGGAAAGTTGGATTTTTGTCCGTAGCTCCTTTGTTACACTTGTTAATATTAAATACAAATATTCTTTCAATACTTAG
Source organism: Phainopepla nitens (assembly GCA_013400175.1). Classification (NCBI taxonomy): domain Eukaryota; kingdom Metazoa; phylum Chordata; class Aves; order Passeriformes; family Bombycillidae; genus Phainopepla; species Phainopepla nitens. Next base: position 68,756 of record VXBQ01000392.1, on the reverse strand, counting down.
ATATCTTTAGTGTGAGAAACAACACTCACTCTTAAAATTGCAAAGGTTTATTAAACCCATAACAAAATACAACAAAAGACTGAATAGGGAAAAAAAGCAGCACTGGGAGCATAAGACTAAACTGCCATGTGCTCCTCTACAAAATGGATGCTCTGATTTTTATACCCTTGGCCACTCCCAATGTCTTGTCAGTCAACTCCTTCACTTTCTTGTAACTTGATTGGAGGTCAGGTGTTGCCAAGCTGCTCCTCCTAGTAACAAGCCTGCCCTCTCCAAATGCCCTGACCAGTGACAACAATATAAGGGGGAAGGGAAAGAGGAGTATGGGGAAAACATACTAAAACAATGTAACTATACATCTGTGAAACTTCTTTTAACATACACAAAATATTCATCTCTTAATTGTGAGAGCAAACCATTGCATTACCTATCTATAACATTAGAACTCCTGCATCTTAATGGAAGATACAGGGATGAGATGACCCTGGTAAGACAAATGCTGGAGCTGCAGAACAGATGTGCCAGCCTTCTTCCTGTTCAAGGCAGGAGAAACTTGGCTCTGTTTCCATTTGAATCAGTTACATGGAAGAAAAAGAAAAAGGAGAGAGAGGAAGAAACTCTTGATGATCAGCGTGGCAAGTGGTCAAGGCTTTTGAAGAGTTTTCTGTTTTGTCATCAGATATACAGAGAATGCTAATAACTCCTTCTGTGAAAAGGTGTGCCATGCCCCAGATGGAAATTTGCAACCTCACATTTCGGAAGCTGCTAGAAAGAAAACTGCATTTTTCACCTCTACTGATGTTACTTGCAGAGGGGAAGACAAAAATGAAAGGCTTACTGTGATTAAAACCATATACATCACAGCAGCATGATGATCTCTGTTCATGCGTTCAGTTATGCTTGTGCATTTCAGAGGAAATTAGTGCATTACTGACTAAGTTTGTGTCTTGGTTTGAAAGACAGGTGTTTGCTAAGGAAGGCAGGAGACTCCCTTGAAATGGAAGATGTAAACCCTCAGAATTATTATAATTTTGAAATTAAGGGGCTCTTGGCAAAGATATAGGAATAGTAATAACAGTTCTTTACTAGGAAATTAAAATAAAAATGCAGTACTACAAAAACCACTGATGGAGTCAGAATACAACCTGACACCCTGTTGGTCAGGGTGTTGGTAGCAGTCTGATTAAATGGTGGCTGCAGTCCTCCTGGAGTGACAGATGTGGTTCTGTTGAGGCAGTGATCCTGTAGGAGGGTGTAGTTTTCCTCTGAAGTTCCAGTGGTGGTGTAGATGGGTCTGGTCTTCCTCTGGGAATCCAGTGGAAAAAGAGGGTTCCATAGTGTTTCAAACCTCAGATTATATCCAGGTAGAAATGCTTGGCTCCTCCCCCTGGGTGGAGCATCTTACAATGGGATGATGGAAGAGAGAAAGAAAACTGCCCCACCTGATTTTAACAGCTGGGCCATTAACAGAGGATATCTGCCCCCCACCCCTCGGAGTTATGAGGAATGGGTCATGGAAGAGATAAAGAACATTGCTCCTCCTGGTTTCAACAGATGGTGATTGATAGAATGCACACTTCTGGTTACACCTTGCATTGCAAGCTAAGACGCTTTGGGAGCAGAGTGATTAATTGCTGTTACTGCCAATTTGCAGTGTGTCCCTCTTGCTGTTAGGATAAAGAGAGAAACTTTTTATCCCCTACACATCCCCTTCCCACTTTTGTGAAGTCCTTTAACCAAAACCAACAAATGTTTTGCCAAGTGATATTTAGCGCCTTTGGTGGAAGCCTTTCTTGACTTGGGGCAGATGCAGTCTGTTGATCATCTGTGTATGGCTCTTTGACAGATGCCTTGGGTTTTTCCCCAGTGAATAACCAAGCGACATAACATTAAGGGAAAATCATGCAGCATATGATAGCTGGAGAAATATATTTTTGAAAGAGAAGTGTTTTTCTAGATCAGTTATAGCCTTTACTCTTTTATGTCTCTCTAAGCATTCAGAAAGACTGGGTTTATTTGAAGGTGTGAAATGATCCTAGGACACTCTTCCCTTCCCCCTACCGTATGTATTTCTAAGGCTAGCATTTATTTTTATCCTCCATCTCAAAATGTGAACTTGCACTGTTATTTTAGGCTGTGGTAAAAGAGTCTGAGCAGCTGTATCAGAGATTGATGTGAACCTTGTTCCATTTAATATAAATTAGGTGTAACCACAATCCCTGCTCTCTTATCCCTCTCCCCTACCTCTAAATTTAAGTGGCTTGTGGAGTCAGAGTCCTGAAGTGGTTTACAGGCTCTGGCCTTGCATGGCTGCTGAGACTACCTTACAACTGAGTCTGCTGTTTGCTGCACATTTTTTTTATTACTGTAGTTGATTTTGGAAGAATGTGTTCATCTTGAACATGTACAGAATTGAAAACAGGAAGAATAACACCCATAATTTTTGGGCTGAAGTCCTGTACAGGAGATGGCTCAGGAGTGCCTGACTTTCTGGGTTGCTTTTCTCAATCAAGCTGCTGGGACTTCTGTGTTGTGTGAAAAAGGAAACTGTTGAGGAATACATTCTGTGCAGGTAGCTTGGTGTATGAATTGCAGATTGAACTTTGAGTGGTGTGAGCCCAAAGCAAGAGGACACTCAGGGACACTGAGACACAGCAGGAGCTGAAGGCTCAGGAGCCAGAGCAGAGACTTTTGTGTGCTTGGGCTGTGAGGTTGTAAAAGCCCACGGGCTCCTTTGTTTGGGGTTGCTCCTTGGAGGCACCACCTTGAGCTGTTTCCATCTTACTGCGCTGCAAATAAAAGGCTTCATGAAACTATAGGAAAACCTGGTCTGAATATGTGAATGTGGTGTGAGTAGGGAGTTAAGGGGGGCACCTATCAGCTCACTGGAGCCACACACTGCAAATGAGCTTTGGTCCCAGCAGTTGAAGTCTCTGATGGTGGGAGTGTGACTGCCTAAATGCCTTCTGGATGGTGAGACAGGGAAGTTTCCTTAGCAAGACACCTGTGCCTTAAGGCATTCAACCTGCTCTGTGATTCTGGCTGAGGTCTCCCTCAGCAATAACCTGGTGCTGGAGTTGCAAGAGTAGAAAGCTTTTTTTCATAGTGCACCGGAAAATTCCTGAAACACAGTTCAGCAGCATGATAAAAGTATTGAATCCTTCTCACTTGTCAGGAGGGAATTAGCCAAACATTTCCTCCTCCAGCAAACATGGATGTGGTGTCTGTTGTCCCTCTTATACTGTCAGAAAAATTATGAATGAATCCATCTCCTATGGAAGACCTGTGATGGTCTTTCCTTGACTTCGAGGTCACAAATTTGACTATAGGCCATTCTGTGGAAACCCAGAGTCTCTCCCTGCCTGTCCCTGTTCATCCAGGATGGTTAGAAACTAGTCTCATTTGCATGAACGTGTTGTCCTCTTCAGTCATCAGGGAGGCTTTATGCAACCTTTGCTGGAGATGATTATTGTTATTACATATTATCAGTTTCCCCAGCTAGCTGCCTGCCTGCAGTCTGTATCTGAGCACTAAACTTCAAGCTGAAATTACCACTTTCATTTAAATGCTAGTAACCCTTGCCAGCTAGGTAAAATGCTAGTTTATTTTGCCATTCAAATGTACTCTCTTATTTTTCCCGTCTGCTGAAAATATACAGTTACCAAATTTTCTTTCTTTTCCTTTTGTGGAGAATTTCCCTCTGAATGGTAACTCAACTCTACTTCTCTGTTGATCTCCAGATCCAGGCCTGTCATTACCGTGGATATCACCATTTTCCTGCCTGTATCTATCAATATCACATCTCCTCAGTGCCATGATGGTTTGCAGCCGGTGAACTGCCTCAATGTCACAGCATGCTTTCGTTTCAGTGGCAAGCATGTTCCTGGAGAAATAGGTAAGGTACCTGTGCCAGCCCTAGACAGACAGGAGCACAGTAACAGGTTGACCTCGAGTCAAGGTCTCTCTTTGCACTTAGTAACAGAGCTTTCATGTTAAATTAGTAGTTTCGAGATGAACATGGGCCATAAAGTCCCAAAAAGCTGAAGGCTTGAGAACTTTTTGGGTGTGGTTTTACCCTCTGATGAGACTGGCATGGTACTGAGGCAGCTTCATCCTGCGTGAAATGAGGTAAATGTCTTCTTGGGCTTACTGCAAGGATAGAGAATGCAGCCTTCTGAGTTCATATTCCCTGTCTACCTCTTGATAATACCTATCTGTATCTGATCCTCTATCAGTGCTATTAGAAAACAGCTGTGATTTGCTCTGGATTAATCGTGTTTGAAAGTCTGCGAGAAGCTCTTGAAACAGACGTGAGAAAATCCTTTCCTGTGCATCACTTTAGCTGTTTGTAAAATGATTATAAATAGCCCAGTATTTTACTTGATTGCAAGAATGTCTTCCAGATTAGTTAGTCTCTGCAAAACACTCAGTTTCTCAGCTGAATGGAATTGTGTAACGTGTAATTGTCCTAGCCTTTACATCTTGGCTGTATTAAAATACTACTTACGTCTTTTACAACCCAATGCTTACAAATCTTAGCTGTTTTATGAAGTGGTATGGGACAGATACACAGCATTTCTAAATATTTAAGGCCTGGGTTAATTTTTTTCGTGATGTTTCACCTTTATCATGCTTTAAGAATAGCAGAGGACTTGGACTGTGCTGTTCAGGGAAGATGCCTCAGCCTCACAGCAAGCTGTGTCTTGACAGTGAGTCTGGTGAGGAGCTGGGGAAAGCACTGCCTCCTCCTATTTTGTGCCCTAACCTTTTTGAGCAACTAGTTAAGAAGGGTGAGTTGTATCTCACCTCACCTGAGCCTTCTGCAGCATTCTGTTTTTAATTAAGCCAGAAAAGGAAAGGCTTCTTGCATTCACATGAAGTGAGACTTACAAGAAGCTTGTCACTGTCACCTGAACAACTCAAAACAATGGAGTTACTATATTTAAGATGCCTCTGTATTCTAACATACTGGTGCAACTGAGACTTCAGTTTTGAGTTTCCCTTCCTCTGGATGCTGACTTTTTCCTTCCCTGTAAATGATGACTCTTAAGTAGACAAATGCACACTTTGAGAAAGTATTTTTTTACTACCCACTACTGTGTTATTAAGGAAATGCATTCCTGAGGCCTCCTGAGGTGTTAATTCCTCTCTAAAAAATTACAGATAGGTTTTCTGAATATCTAGGTGTCCGTACATTCCTGGGGTACTATTTAAAATGTTTCCTTTGCTTTAATTTCTTATCTTTGGACCTGTGGCTAAGAAGAAAACTGCCTTTTTTCCAATATAAATATTGGATTATTTTGTTTACAAAAGACCTCTCTTCCTGTTCATCATGTCTTGTAAGAGCTGGTTGAATTCCCCTGTATTGTCATACAAACTGTACTTCCCATGATTTACCAGGTAAAAGCACATATGCATCTTCTTTGATGAGAGTAAATTGCTCTCATCACATTCTGCACCCACAACTGAGAAGCATGTGTATTGCAGAATGTGCTACAGTCACTACACTGATTAGCATAAATAGAAGTGAGGTAAAGTTAAAATACTCTCTTCAGACATGTGGCAGGAAGTTTAACATTGGCTTAAGAGCTGGTAGAAGGCTTTTTTGTATTTTATTCAGGTCTGTTTTGCAGTCCATGGCTATCCCTCCAGGTTTAGGAAGCAGGATTCAATAATTTCTTAAGTAACATTTGCTTGGCTTTTGTTAAGATTTTTTTAGTTCTCTAATTAGTAAATCAGAAAAATTTAGCCAAGTCATAATAATTTTAAAGCCTTCTAAGGCATAACTGGGGAGGTTAATACTTATTTGTATGATTTCAAATATGTATAAATTTTAATACCAACTCTCAGGATAAAATTGGTTGAGACAAATTATACATTCATAAGACCTTTTTCCACCCCATTTTTCAGTAAAAAGAAAACAAGTTAGACAAAAATCAAACTTATGTAGAATGCTTTAACTAATATTTGATCTCCCAGCAAGCCACTTGCAATGAAAATACAAACAAATTACAAACATTAACAATCTGAAAATGCAAGCAATTATGGTGACACTTTAAGTTTCGTTGATTTTCACGCAGCTCCATCTCATGTGCTGGTAGGTTCCTATAAAAAGAAAGTGAATGTGCTGCTTGCAGTTTCTCTGTTCCCAAACTGTCTTCTCTATTTCCAATGTAGGGATGTTTGACATTACTAGAAAAAAAGAAAATAAATGAATTTCCCTGGCAAAATATGTGAGAATGAAACAAGTTGCTAATTGCATTAACTTTTTTTAGGTGAAGATATAACTTTTATTCCATGAAGTCCTTGTTTTACCACTTCCGTTGTTTCCCAGTTTTCCAGTGAGATTTCCTCCAACTGATTTCATGTTCAGTGGAGGGAGTGAGACTGCTTTAATTGCAATCTGTGAATTAGGGAGTGGTTTTGGCTTTGGGTTGCCTTTTTTTTTTTTTCCCCAAGGGTTTTAGTAGGCTTCTGCTTTTTGCCTGGGAGCAGTCAGCCTTATCAGTTTGCTTCTTTTATTCCGGTGATTTTTCTTTTGGACATGATTGAATTTGGCAGCAAGCAATGCCACTGCCTAAAGGCTTTTTTAATAACTCATCACCTTTTTAGTAACCATTTACTCCCTATCCCGATTTTTTTTTCTTTTTTCTTTTTTCTCATTACATTCACCCTAGGGGTAGAGAGGTGACTAACAAATTAACTAAGGAAGGACAACAAAACATTTCCCCCTAAAGTTTTCCTACAACCCCCACAGAGAAAGCTGCATGATAAATACCTAAGCCTGCATAGGGACAAAACCATCCCCATAAGGCAGCAGATGCAGGATTGGCCTCAGGATTAGAATTTGCCAATTCTAGTTCTCCACAACAAGTCAGACTGATGAGGGGGTGTGATAGATAGATAGGAGCTGCAGAATTGGCTTCAAGGATTGGGACTTTCCAATTCTGACCTTTCACAACAAAACACAAAAAAAGCACAGGGGCATCGGTCCCCACCAAACAGGAGCTTTTGGCTCTGCACAAAACACCACATAGACAAGGGAACTAAGCCCCCAAATCCATTTACCATAATTTCCACAATTCCCTCAGAGAAAGATGCGTTCAAATTTCTAAGCCTGCAGAAGAAACCACAGTCTCCACAACCCCTCAAAGGAAGTTGGTCCAAGTGCTAAGAATTCCTACAGAAGGAATCCTAACAATCTTCACAGCTTCTTAAAAGAAGTAGTGTTTAGATTTCTAAGATTTACTTAGAAGGAAGTATATGAAATAATTTCATGAGAGGAGACAATATTATTGCGAAAGGCACTTGGGGTCAGAGAACGTTAATCCTGCCAACTACATTGATTAAATGTATTAGAAATGCCTCTGCCCAAATTAAGGGGCAAATGAGACCGTGTGTAAAAGGCAATAGTGTGGATTTTATTTGATAGTAAATATGAGAGAGAAAGGGAAAGAAAGAAAGAAATAGAAAATAGGTGAGGGGAACTGAAAGAGAGTGACAGAGACAGAATAAGGACAACATCACCATCTGTAGATCCCAACAAAGTTCCATTGATCCTCTCCAGCTGGTCTTCTTGGTGGTGATGGTCCCACTGAAAAGCATCTTTAGAGAGGGATGGGCTTCAATGGCTCCTCTATACAGTTTTGCTATAATAAGCAAAACTCCATGTTTGAGGCATGGACTATTTCAGTCTCTGACAACAGTCTAGATAATTTCCTCTACAATAATAGCAACAATAGTAATAGTGCCAGTGTGAGAATTAGGTGAATTTTAGTGGCTATGAAAATGAATGATTTTAGTCATTTGACTAGAGTTAAGCAGATAGATTATTAGAAATTGCTCCAGGTTTTCTCCTGTACTCTTCATTTCAGGTGTTGCTCCATTTCTAGGATAGTCCTCATGTCACTAATACTGTTGCCTGAAAGAATGGCAAGATTTAGTGTGGGATTGTTTGATATTGTGGTTGTTTGATATTTTCACTGTTTAAACATGTTCCTAGGACTTAAGAAACATGCCTAATAAAAAAACTTTTCAAAAGTAGACTCTCATTTTCTAATCTGTATGCAGCTGTAGTTTGGTGCAGGGGTATTATTTCTGTCTCTCATTTTTCCAGTCTGTTTGGAGGCAGGCATGAGTCAGTGCTACCTTCAGAATGCCTCAGAAGCAGAGGTGCTGCAGGGATGTGTTGTTCAGTGTATGGAGCAGTGTAGATGGCTCCCTACTTAGACCCAGGGACAACACTATGAGAGAGGATTCAAAACAAGATGGGAAGTACTGGGAAAAAGAAAGCTTTTTTTAAAGAGGAGGAGGGAATGTCCTATATGTTCTCATTTGCTAGCGCTTCTTTTTAATGCTTTCATTACTTAAGAATTTTCTTTGCAAGCAAAATTCATGAATCATTTTCTCCTCATAATTACTGGCAGAGACAGCAAAGAAACACATTCCTTTTCCAATGGCTTTTTGTAATTATTTAGTTAGTTCTTCATTTTTTCCATGTGTTGCCTCCCACTTACCACCACCCCCCCGCAGGCAAATCAGTACTATAGCTAGTGGTTCAGCAAGCACTTACAGATGTGTTTATTCCTGATGAGCGTTTTGCCTCCTGCTGTTTGTGTGCTTTGTCATTATCTTAGTGGGCGAGGAAGGGATGTTCTAAGTGGTTCAGAGTGTGCAACCCGTCCATTAGCACAGCCAGTTGTGATTCACGTTTTTTAGCTTGTGGGATACCATGGCCTGATCTTAATCTCTTCTCACTCCTTATTGCTTCAGTCGTGCTTTCAGACCTATCGGATGACTTTTGCATCATAAGTATATATAGGTTATTTAGGATGAAAATCCTTTATAAAATGCCTGCTGCCATTTACTTGGTGCGTCTCTTACTGGCTGGAAAAGTTCACCTGGTCTGCTGGGTAGCAGCCATCTTGAAGATATGAGCAAAAATTTCTCAGAGGGAGCCATTATCCAAGCCTTCTGGCATTTAACTTAGTTATGGAAAATGAATGGTCATTAGAAGAATTGAGCCCTTCTTCTGAGCTCATCAAATTCATGCTAGAGTTTTATTTTCATTGTGTGAAGTTGGGTGGATAGATCCTCAGCAGAAAGAGAAAACTCACTTAAAGCTGCTGGACAAATGTTTGAAGGCATTACTTGGAAGAGTTAATTTTTTAGTGCAAATTTGCCTTAAGATCTCCTACTGGAGTGAGCAGGAAGAACTTACACCACCAGCAGCGATAAGTTTGAACAGTTATCTCCCCAACCCCCCCACTGCCCCAGGCTGCATTTTGGAAGCACAAAGTTGTAGAGGCAGTAGTATATGGTATGAATACTAAGATTCATTGCTAAGATAACTGCAAATCAAAGAAAACAATTGTCAGGAAGTGCCTTATCCTGGTTGACATTTGCATGGTTTGTGCTGTGTTAGAAGGAAAACAGAGTTTGAGGTTGCTGCTGTTGTTTGTGTTGGTTCTTTTGCTTTTTCTTTCAGGAGCACAGTTTAAACATCTTCTGGGTTTTTTTTTTTTGTTGTTATTTGGGTTTTTGGTTTGCTTTTTGTGTGTTAAGTGTATGTATCTAGATGTATTACACATCATTTCCTACGGGAAAGGATGGGCTGGGAATTATAAGGACACAAAACATGGGAGTATGTTTGTAATTGGATCTGTTTTTCTGTAGCCGCAGGGAACTTAGTGATTGATGGAGGGCCCTCAAGGGTTGACCTTTCTTCAAGCACAGATGCCCTGGAGGCTACAGGATCCATTGATAGGTGGATGGAAAATAACTATTGTTCACTGTCATCCTTTGTTTTCTTCTTCCTTTTTAAAACAGGTTTGAATTATAACTTGACTGCTGATGTGGCAAAGAAGGAAAAGAGCCAGCAACCCAGAGTTTATTTTGTGACTTCTGGAGAGACAGCTGGGCAAATCACAGAAAAGTTACAGCTGTCATTCATGCAGGAAAAGTGCGAACATTACCTAGCATATGTCAAGGTCAGTTCATTCATGTCCTTCCTTACTTTGGCCTTACTACATTCCACTCTTTTTAAAAAATTACTCAACCAATCAAGGTAATGCTGCTTTGGTTTCAGACGTTTGATCTCTTGATAGGTAGAAGTTCAGAACTTCTTGCTTGGTATGATTGGTCAGTCAGAGCACCTTCAAGACCTGGAAAATATATTTTTATGTTTGATCAGGCAGGTTTCCCTCTCTTTTTCTCCCTCTCTTTTTCTCCCTCTCTTTTTCTCCCTCTCTTTTTCTCCCTCTCTTTTTCTCCCTCTCTTTTTCTCCCTCTCTTTTTCTCCCTCTCTTTTTCTCCCTCTCTTTTTCTCCCTCTCTTTTTCTCCCTCTCTTTTTCTCCCTCTCTTTTTCTCCCTCTCTTTTTCTCCCTCTCTTTTTCTCCCTCTCTTTTTCTCCCTCTCTTTTTCTCCCTCTCTTTTTCTCCCTCTCTTTTTCTCCCTCTCTTTTTCTCCCTCTCTTTTTCTCCCTCTCTTTTTCTCCCTCTCTTTTTCTCCCTCTCTTTTTCTCCCTCTCTTTTTCTCCCTCTCTTTTTCTCCCTCTCTTTTTCTCCCTCTCTTTTTCTCCCTCTCTTTTTCTCCCTCTCTTTTTCTCCCTCTCTTTTTCTCCCTCTCTTTTTCTCCCTCTCTTTTTCTCCCTCTCTTTTTCTCCCTCTCTTTTTCTCCCTCTCTTTTTCTCCCTCTCTTTTTCTCCCTCTCTTTTTCTCCCTCTCTTTTTCTCCCTCTCTTTTTCTCCCTCTCTTTTTCTCCCTCTCTTTTTCTCCCTCTCTTTTTCTCCCTCTCTTTTTCTCCCTCTCTTTTTCTCCCTCTCTTTTTCTCCCTCTCTTTTTCTCCCTCTCTTTTTCTCCCTCTCTTTTTCTCCCTCTCTTTTTCTCCCTCTCTTTTTCTCCCTCTNCTCCCTCTCTTCTTTCTCCCTCCCTCTCTTCTTTCTCCCTCCCTCTCTTCTTTCTCCCTCCCTCTCTTCTTTCTCCCTCCCTCTCTTCTTTCTCCCCTCTTGATTTGTTACTACAGGCATTATTTTCAAGGAGACAACATCTTGCTTTATTAGGAACAGCAGGTTTAGTGTTTAGTTTTGTTTAAGGTCTGACCACACAAGAAACTGGTGATACAATCTGGATGGGAATGGCAGGATAATGTGGGGACTGCGTTGGAGCAATTGGGCTCTTGGATTTGAAGAGCCCTGTGGATTTCATCTGGGCGTGAAAGAAGTAGTGGGATAGCTTAATTTCACATGCATCATGGTCCTAGGGATACAGAGAGTGCTTTGCAGACTGAGACATAGAAAGGGTCTGTTTTTCCTGTGACAAACTCTTCATCTAGAGCTTGCTAGGACTGAAGTTATCCTCATTTGGCAGGTGTTGAAAAAATGTCCCCTGGGTGCCATTGTTTTCAGAGTAAGCACAACAATTTTCTTCTATGCTAAAAATGCATAGAATAGATTTTAAAATTATATAGGAAGAACATTTATCTTTTAAACCTCATGTGTCTTACAAACACTAATCTTTACCACCCGTCCTTACTGAAGGACTTCTTCCCGTAGATGAGTGTGACCTAAATTTGATGGATAACACTTGGCACTGTCTTATTTTGAGAATACAGCATATCTAGATCTTTTCTAAATGTATAAACTTTTCCAGAAAGCTTTTTTTTGTACCTAAAAACTGTGAGAATGGGAGATAAAATTCATCCTTTGACTCTATCAACATTTTGTGCATGGCTGTTGAGAGAAAATAAAATAAATAAGGGCACCTAGGAAGAAATGCTGTCCTGTTAAATTGTGTGGATCTCTGTGAAGAAACTACGTATCTTCCAGATTTTTTTGTTTCTGGAGAAACCATTGCTTTCTGGTGTGGAAAAGCTTGTTAAAGAAAATGTAGGCCTATAAGATTACTTAGAATATGTATCACTGAATTTACTAATCCTGGTCTTTCTCCAATGAACACATCTGGTTAGACTTCAATTTACTGAGTTTGGATTAAAAGGAGCCATGTGCCTATCTTAACCCAATAATGATTTCTTTCACACTAGCTCTTGTAGTTTTTGGATACTATACAGAATTCTTTAAAGAGCTATATATGCCTAAGAAACTCTTTAAATTATTGTGACATTTCTAGCTGGGAATACAAAGGTAAAAACCGTTCTTTTGGAAAATTCCTGGGAAATTGGTTTTTTATAGGCAAGAGAAATATTTAAACACGTTTTAAAAAACCCAGCAACTTAAAGCAAAATAGCTGGTTAACAAACAAGGCTACTGGTTTTCTATGTGATATAAGCAGCCATTTTTCACTATTGGAAGAAAAGCAGGAAATCTTGTGAGGGAGAATGCAAAGTAGTGGAGGAAGATAATCCCCGTGCTTTTCTGAAAAAGATGGTGTAATCCACAAGACTACATGACATTAGAAGCATCAAAGAGAGCCTTGCACACTCTGAAGGAGTCGAAACAGGGTCCTGATCACTACTATCCTTAAGTAATAGGTAGTAAAACAAACAGACAAACAAACCCCTCCACAAATTCCAACTGGAGTTCTCCTCAATTGCATATATTTGTGATGGAATGAGTGATTAAAAATATGTGGGCTTAAAATATACAAATATTTCATTTAGGCTTCCCTTTTTCCTTTTATTTACTGTATGTCTGATGAATTCTCCTGCATGGCAAATTGATTTGTTTGTAGTTGCATCCTTAATACATTCTCTTTCTTATTGTTTATTTGTGTCGCTGGTCACAAAGGGGTCTGTGTGGCATAAGGATGTCAATTCTGGACTGCCTATAATGAAGGATAGAGAAGCTGTTTGCACTTGTATGTGACCTCATGTGCTAACTCAACAAACTCTGCTAGGTACCAAAGGTCTCCAGTCCAAATGGAACACAGCAGAACTCTGTGGGTTAAGTTAGTTAAATGAAAGCCTGTTCCAGGCCTCGCTGGATGATAGTGTCTTACGTAGTTCTAGTATGCTGGAGGCACAAAATGGAAGGGCTGCGAAAAACCATTGAAAAACAGATCTCTGCAAGCTGTCTGCAATTTTTGATAGATTTATTCTCAAGAAACCCCAGCAAAACTGAGCGCTAAAAGAGTTGCAGTCTGCAAATAAACTGACATTTAATTGTTTTGCAATTGATAAGTGTCCATGTTTTGAGCATGACTCATTTCCTCTGTGTGATTCCCTTTCAGGACAGTAGCTACTTTTCTTAATGCTGCTACTGAATTTGACTATTAAAATCTGTATTTTCTCTTATCTGTGTGACTAAGTGGATCTCAGATGGTTTGTAGGATGCATGTAGCTGGGATCTTCATTTTGTACAGGGCAGGCTATCAAATTACAGCTCAAGTTGCTAGAGCTGTTGTAATTAATGAGAAAACATGGTTTTCTGGTTGAGAAAAGAGAATGAAATGGAAATGCTTTGCAACTTCAAAATGGATTACATTTGATTTTGTAGTGGGCATAGAGTTGTGGAGGAGTGATATGGTTTTATGACTCTTTGATACTATTTTTTTAAATTGCCTGTCTTCACTGGAACCTTTTTGATGATTACTAGTTATGAAGCTTTCTTTAGTATACATGGGTAATAAAATCAATACTGACAGAACCTCAGGTGTCATCTCCAAAAGTTGTATGATTTTAATTTGGACGACTTCTGAAGGTTTGACTGATACATGAGTAGAACATGGCTGTTACTTGAGAAGTACAGGAGCACCCCAGGCTTTCTCATGGCAATGCATAGCTGATCCCTTGTGTCTCTTAGGAGGTGCTTCATTGCTGGACCATTCTTCTTCCAGCTCTCTGGGGATGATGGTGCTGCCAATAAAGATCTTCTGTCCTTCAGTGGTGATAAAACTGTTAAGAGCAGATGAGTCCCTTGTGTGACAACTGTCTGTCAGTTTTGCTGGAGTACAAGGATGCAAAGTTTAAATCTGATTAGCTTTTTTTTTTCTTTCTTTCTTTTGTAAAAGGATTTGAGTTTTTTGGTATAAGAAATGGTGGGAAAATGGAATGTGGTACTTAGATGAAAAGAAGCAAAGTTTTCAGAAGAGAATAGAATCAGAGAAGACTAAGAAAAATGGATTTGGAGGCTTTATAAATGTCTTCGTAATATCTGGGAGTGCAGCTGAAATGTAGAATTTTCCCATGGTAACTGCACTCATTTGATGGTTACAGAAGACTAGGGCAGTGGACTTAAGAGGTGCTGTGATCAAGGCAGTGACTCTGAGGAAACATTGTTTCCCTTTTCTGATAACTGCCCTGGTTGTTTCCTGGTTATGTGGGCTCTCCTAATATTTAGGATAGATTTATCAGTGTATATGATGAGAATTTTACAGAGATACCAAAGCACATTTTGCCTGCAGATTTATGCAGCATAAAAACACTTCTTCCTTGATTTATTACATAGGTGTAATGGTGATCATGTTGAAAGCCCCTTGAAGAATTCCTGCATTTATCAAAGAAGCACCATCTGGTTTCTTACCCCACTGTAGGCCAGCCAGCTGGGCTGCCTATTGCTACCAGTGACTGTTGTCCATGTGCAGAGTGGATGCTCTAATAGCGGCAGACACCATCAGCAGTGCTGGCACATGATTAAACTAGACACAGCATTTATATATTCCAGAGCTTTTTCTTGGTTGTTTTAAGCAGTTTCATGTATGTCATGATATTAATTCTTAATGGATTCAGACATAGCTTATGGGAAGGATGGGGCTGGGAAGTAACAGCCTTTGTATAAACGTGTGTAAGTGGAGAGCTAGTGTGTTGTACAGGTTTGGAAAAAAACACCGACTTTTCAACAGAAATTACACAATTGTGCTTTATTCATTGCTGAGTTGTGTAGCCAAAAATTTGCATTTTTATGGGTATGTTTCTTGTCTTTGTCTGCCATGCATCGCTTGCTTTTAAAGATACTCTAGGCTGCTGACCTCACAGAAACTTAATCTCTAGTGCTCACCTATTTCAGTCAAGGTCTGTGGTCATGTTTGTTTCTCTGTCTGTAGCTGTTTGATCTCGTCTGAGAGGGTTGAATGTATTGAAGTCTTTTCTTTTTGATTCATAGTACTCTAGCTGTTTCCTACAGATTGGATAACAAAGCATTTGATCTCAGTCACATGAGATGTAGAGATGGTGTCACCTTGATCTTTCTTCTGAGAGTTGTCTGCCTGTGAATTATTATCTCTATGTAAAGTTTTGGCAGGTAGTATTACAGGATAGAGATAACACTTGAAGCAGAGACTGCTTTTCCAGCAACAATAACAATGAAAACTTGGTCATGATTATCTAGAATTTCACACGGTTTGGACCACTTGGCAGACAAAGGGAATGCTGAACTGTTCCAGCCTTTAGTAGAAAGTTTATCATCTCTGCAAGACGAAGGCTGCTGTGTAGTTTTACCAGGAATGATGACTGTGGTGAGATTCAGTGCTAAGACCAAGAGCAGAGTTGATGTCTTTGGGTTTGTTCCTTTTACTTGTTTTACGTAACTTTATTTTACCCTTTTGCAGAGCCAACTGGAGAAACTGTTAGGCCCAGCCAGATGCAGTCATAGCATGTGTGCAGCCTTAAAAGGCTGTGGGATAGGTGGGCTGATCATGAAGCACAGACAGGGGTTTGTTTACAAGAAGCATGCTTTCCAGAACAGTTCTGTTTTCCAAAACTGTGCAAAGTCCACTGATAATCTATTAGGACAGCCTGCCTTCCCTCCAGCAGAGCAAAATAAATGTATTTTAATACATAAATACAAACAAAAATAAGTAAGCAGCATTTTCTGTTGCCTTATTTTGGAGAGTGATCAATCATCTCTGTGTGGATAAATTCTGTCTGGCACTGAGTAGAGCTGATGTCTCACCTTGAAAAATAAGCCAGGGAGAAGAGAAGCTGCATATTTTCCTGCATAGCTCATATGGGCAAGGGAAGAACAGTGGTCAGCTGCATAACTCTTCTCATCACCTCTTAAGTAAACGGATTTAGGAGTACCAGGAGTATTAGGAGTCAGCGATATCTTTGAGCTGAGCGTTAACTGTATCAAGATTTAAATTCTGTTAATGATCATGGAGTTATCTTTGGCTTTTTCAAAGGTTTTTACACAGTTCACCAAGAACAAGGAAGATGCTTTCCGGGGTCAGTTTATAGCCCAGTTAAAAACTGTCCAAATATGACCAAAATCAAGCTGCCAAATATGCCTCCTTTTGTGGGGGACCCGTGCTGCAAGTAAAGTGCTGTGAGATCTGTAAGAGCCAGTAGTGCAGCTAAGTGGGAAAGCAAGTTGTATCAGGTACTGTACTGTTGGCTGTTTGGGAGCTTTTTACTGGACAGTGAAGCTAGAGAGCTGTATGGTAGCCCAAAGGTGCTTGTGTCTTGAGGCCATTGGCAGGATTTCAGCTCTGAGCTGAAGGTAGGAGTTTTGTCCAAAAATCCTCCTCTACCTGTCCTCACAGGTTTTTAAAGAAATTACTTTTTTTATCCCCTCTTCTCACATTGTTAGGTGATATAATTGAGTGAGCGACAATCTCCTTCGTCATAGTTGGAGAGTGTCTTTGAATGTTTTCTGCTCTGTACAGAGCTTATCCATCATAAAATCTTTGGAAAAAAAAATCCCATTTGAAGTCTCAACAAGGTAATTTGTTTTATTGAAGTTTACCGTTGCTCTTCGACTTTTGCCATTATGTATGAAAAAGGCCAAATATGTTGTTTATGGCCCAGGGGGAAACTTGGTTGCTGTGGTGAAGTAGCTGTCAAAGTGCCTAGCTAATCATATTTATGAATCCAAGTAGAGATTTTGTAGTCCCCAAATGAAATAAATGGCATTTTGAATCAAGATCAGTTAGTAGACTTACAGCACAGTAGGTGATTAAAATTCTGGTTTGCCTCCTTTTCTTAAACTTTAGTGTACCCTGCTAAACCCTAAAAGGGTGCAAATCTTAAATCTTGAGCCCTTTGATGAACTTGTCCCTATGATGTGTTCTGTAATGGCAGAGAAACCTGATTTATTTTTCAAGCAGAGTATCTCAAAAAAGCATATTTCTCAAGTTTTGGCAGAGTTGAGAATTATTTTTACTGCGTGCAGACTCTTAATGAAGCATGACACTTCACTGCTGCTTTTAGATATTCAGTCACAGACATTTGCCTGGCTTTGCCGTCTGCCCACTGACGTATTTCTGTCTGATACTGTGGTTTCTCAAAAAGATTTCATTTGCAGATAAAAGCTTTTGGAAACTGAGGAGAAGCAGATTTAGGCCTGGACAGGGTGGAGATTGATCTGAGGGCTGGAGCACCTCTCCTACAAAGGCAGGCTGGAAGGTTTGGGGTTCTTCAGTCTGAAGAGATGGCTCCAGGGAGACCTCATTGTAGCCTTCCAGGTCTTGAAGGGGACTTATAAAAAAGAGAGAGTGACTTTTTTTAAACTAATAGACAGTAGGTTTAGAGTAGAGTTTAGGGAGGTCTTTATTCAGAGGGTGATGGTGCAGTAGAACAGGTTGGCCAGAGAAGTTGTAGATGCCACATCCCTGGAAGTGTTCAAGGCTAGGTTGAATGGTGCCCTGAGCAGCCTGGTCTAGTGAAAGGTGTCCCTGCCTGTGGGGTATGTGTGAGTTAGATGATCTTTAAGGTCCCTTCCAGCACAAGCCTTTCCATGATTCTTTGATACCATAGTCCACAGTTTTGTGAGGCAGTCCATGGGATTTTATATCTGAAAGAAGTAATTGCATTTCCCAGTAATGACACTTTAGGAAGCAAATGGCCAAACAGAGATAAAAGCTAGCTTTGTGCTCGGAAAAAATAATTTTAAAAGGCAGGTAATGATGGATAGGAATATTTTTGCTTTCTCTGGTACTTCTGGTTAACCAAAGAGTTTTTCTTAGGTGGAAAGAAGCAGCAAAAAAGGCAACACTACTGGTTTTGAAACTTTCTAACATGTCTTTTGTAGAGTTATATAAACTAAATACATGATGGCAAGTTCTGCCGTGAAAGTTTATTATTTGCTTCTTTGGGACAAATTTACATTTAACGGGAATACACTTAAGTTTTGCTGCAGAAAACTGCAGTAGGGAACAGCTTGTTTATCTTAGTGGTTTTCCTGTTTAGAGCTCATGGAAGAATATCAGAGTGTGCACTAATCTTGAACACACACAACAACACACAAATGCACACAGTCACTTTATCCTGTCCAAACTGGGGAGTGCCTAAAATCACTACCCTTTCATTTTGTTACCCTTAGGAGGGAATGACTAGGGCACTTCATCAGGAAACACTGAAAGCAAGTTCCAATAGAAAACTCTCTAGGCTAAAGGGAAAACAATTAATTTTGCTGGCTGTGGCTTCTGGGTATGTTCCAACCCTATAACGTCCTCTTAGTCAGAACAGAATCTTCCTGGGAGACTCTTACAAATGCTGTTTTTATGTTGTGTGGCAACAACATAATGCTAATCCAGTGCCCTAGTTCATACCAAAAGTGCGTGTCAATATGTTTGAAGAAATGTGGGAATAGTAAGTTGCAGCATAGAGCTTCTTTGGCACAAAATGCCTTTTCTCCCTTTCTCTCATAAGGAGATACTCACTACATAACTTCAGGTGTGGAACTGAATTAATCTTGAACTCCTAGAGTCCAGAAATTGAGGAAAGGTGCATACTCTGTCATGTTACCCTCACCCTCTCATACCCACCAGCACTTTCATAAACAACAGGTAGTTACAGCTAGTATGGTTGCACTGATGTTCAGAATCTAAATCCCTGGTCATAGACTTATAGTTTGTTATTTTTATTTGTCAACTCACAGAGCTCTGTGACTTCTCTTGGAATCCTAGTTACTTTAGGGAATGTGGAGTATTTTGTAATAATACTACAGTAATGTGTAGGTTTTTTTTGTCCTGCATTAACTGTTCTCTGGATATTTGAAATAGATATTTATCCAGGAATTCAAATTATTTTCCCCTTGTCCACAATATCTTTCACCTGATGGCATATTCTTAAGGTTGTTTCCTGACTATGCTAGATGCTCTTACGGATCTGATGTATTAGGCAAATTAGATTGTTATGATTTTACAGTGGCCTTTTCTCCCATCAAGTTATGTCACCAACTGACCACTGTAACAGGGTCTTGAAAAATTGAGGGGCTGACTGAAGGTACCAACTCGCACTGATACAGTTTCATGGCAGACTCCATTTTTATCGACATGGCTCTTTCTTTTATACTGATAAAATTGTTTATAGTTACTGCTGTAGAACACTTTACCTAATTGGTCTCGCTTCTTCGACTTGTATCTAAACTTTTATACTATTGGTATAAATCCAAACAAAGAGGATAGAGTTTCAGGCTTCTCTTACCCTCATGACTCTATCTTTTCAAGGTGACTGCAAGGTCACAGGCTCTGCAGGCCTCTGTTAGGCCTCTGAGCACAACCCTGGATTGTCCAAACTCTCAACAAGAAATTCTTCTACAGACCACTATGCTTGCTTTCAGTGGTCACTTTTGCTTGGAAAAAATGGTCATAATTGAAAAAAGTGGGGAAGTAATCAAATTTTAGGAATATGTGCAATCTCGATTTGAGGGTTTATTTCATCCATTGGAATCTTCTGACTGGCCAAGTGTAATGTGCCATTTGTTTTCATCTTGTGTTAACATTTGTATTGCTGCATATGAATTCCACAGCTTCAAAAGAGCAATCTTCAGAAGGAATTATTGTAAAAGCTGTGTAGAACATATTTAATCAATTGATTCTTAAGCAAAAGCTCAGTGTTCCTGCTTGAGAGGGATTTCTCTAATCAAATTCTGCTAAGAACATATTGTAGCAACTTCAGTGTTGCAAAGAAAGTTTCACCAGAGGATCTTCTAGTCTGTCTTTATTATCAAGTTATTGACCACATTTTCTGCCTAAGTTGCACGTGTTGGTGTTTGTGATTTCTCTTATGCAACACAGGACATTTCTTGTAAAAAAAATCTTCCTTGAAAGTATTTGTGAACGTTTATCTCTTTTGCGAAAAACTGAAAAATATTAATAATGAGTGGCTTTTGTATGCTTTTTATGCAAATTGGTTTATTTCCATTTTGTTGTTCTAGCTATTTTTAATCTCCATTTATGAATGGGCTTTTAAGGCCCTGAATATGTTTTACTTTGCATTATCTGAAAGTGCGTAAGACCATAAGGGTAGGACTGGGTGATAGCCTGACTGTAACAACAAAATATAACAAAAAGGGAGAGAACCCTGTAGTAGTTTATATTGCCCCCTGCTTTTTAAATTTTTTTTATTACTTTTTATTTTTTTGACCTGGGAGAAGGCCCAGGTATAGTGTTAAATTCTAGACTGAAATGTGAAAAGTTAATGGTAAACCTAAGGGAATTTACTGTGAGAGTAAAGTAAATTTACTACTTCCTTCTTAGATGACAAAATAAGTTGAAAATACTTTTAACTTGTCATGACTGGGTAGCTTCCATCCTATTTGCGGACTTACAGCTGCTCATTTGGCAAGATTGACTAAAAGGGAGCAGAGATTAATCACTTTAGTGAGAAGAAAAGAGAGTAAAAATAGAAACAAGTAACAAAGAATGTAAGTTGAAACAGATTGTCATAAATTTATACCTTCTTTGCAAATCTGGCTTGTGTGCTCTTATTCAATGAGCTAGAAAGGATGCCAAAATTGAAAAGCCAGGAACTTTGTCGTGTTAGGGAAAGTTTCCTCTGTGACCATCCAGGAGCCACTGGCAGTTACATTCTGACCACTCCAGACTTCTGCTGCTGCAACCAAAGCTCCCTTGTAGTGGAGTGGCCCTGCTGGACTCCCCCCACACACCACTCTCATGTAATCAGACAGGTTTCCCTCACAGTCCTGACAGAAGGTATCCTATAGCTGAGTCTCAGATGTCTGCTCCTTTAAGTAATTTAAGTTCTGCAATGCCTTTTAGGTACAGAAGTTCCAAGTGAAAAATTGTAAAGAGGAACCCTTTTTGTTATTGCTTACTCATAAGGATTTTCTTCAGAGAAAACTTGGTTACATGCAACTGTATGCACATAGTAGTTAAGAGCTATTAACTGCTTTTACAGCAGTAAGTGGATCACTGAGTAGTTTGGAATCATTCTCTCGGGTATATGCCACCGGGAGAAACCACTGCTATGTGCCCTGATAAAGAATAAACTCTGACAAATTCATACAGTAACAAATCCAATTTTTTAATGAGAAAATATTACCGCTGTGAAAGAGAGTAAGTTCAGTTCCCATTTGTGGTGCACGATCTTCCACGACAGAAGCAGCTTGCCCAGGAAAGGCTACTGGTTTGCCCCCATTCATGAACTCTGCAATTCACAGGGAAGGGAAGTCTTGAGCCCTCCAGCTGTAATTGGCAAGCCACAAACTCCCTGTGACTTGGATACCTCAGTGGGCACCAACCCATCCAGTGCCTGATTGCAGGAAGGCAGCTGGAGGAAGTGGTTTCCATTTTCTTGTAGTGCCCATGTGATTGTTTCCATGAAAGTTGCCCCTGAAAGTTCCATGAAAGTTTGCTCTCAAATTGCAGCAGCAAAATTTGTAAGTTGACTTTGAGAAGCTGAGCCCTGGAGCGCAGTGAGGTTTGAGAGTCTGGTCCACAGTCTGTTCTGTGACAACACAAAACCTGCAACCCAACCCTGGCAATAGAAATCGATTGCAAAAATTAATGTAGGCTTCAGTAAGGAATGAGGATCTTGCCTGGGGACCCTACTCACTTGACAAAGCATTTCCAAAGCCTTTCCTGAATCCACTAAATATTTCTGGCATGGGGGAATGGATGAGTGTTTAACCCAACTGGGATGGTGCTTCTACCTCTGGTATTTTCATTCCTGCTAAATGCACGAGGGCAGGGTGTGCTGTCTGTATCTCTGCTTGTATTTTGCAGAATTGACTGCATACATACGCAATCAGTTCTGCAAAATGCCTCCTTGAAATGGAGATATTGCATATAAGTGTGCTGTGACACTGTTTTTAATTTGTCCCTTTCAAGAACTTGGACAAATGCCAGAATTTATTTTTAATATTTTTATATTTCATATAAGCAACATGAATATTTGTTATGGCTCTTTTTTCTTTCCTTACTGTTTTGAGAACAGTCTTAATTTTGTCCTGCATTGTTACTGTTGGTCTGTTTTGACTTTCTCTCTCTCTTTCCCCATTTCTCCTTTTGTAACAAAATGATCTAATGTTCTGTGTTGGCTGAAGGCTGTTGGGTTCAACACAAAGTTGTTCAGGGAACAAGCAGAATATCTTTACAGGGCTTCTGTGTTCCTCTTCTGCCTACCAAGAGGGCTATCTGAAAATCTAATGTTTCTGACTTCATAATCTGTATGTATCTTTTTTTGGTGTTAGTGCTGTCTTTTTTTGTCTTTAAAAGAATACTCCTGAGTGTGGCTCTGGAAAGCTGCATGGTGGGCAGCCAGTTTAACACTTAATACTTATGTATTATTACTGTTAGTCTCTTCTAAGCATTTACCTTATTCCTGTCCCTAAATCTTTTTTGCAGCAATTCTTGTATTGTCAGCCTCGAGAATCTTGCAAAGGCGACATAGGTAAAATGCTGCTTAATAAGGTTTTGTAGGTTTCCTATTATTGCTTTTTTTGACTGATTATCAGTAATGTTTAGGAGCTGCTGCTCCCATAATTGCCAGAAACACAGAAACCACCATGATTCATCTTTGACTTTATCCAAAAAGCCAGTGGGATTGTTTTGTGCAACAAGTGCAACAACTCATCTGCTTTTCATGTTAATATTTCCCAAGACCTAATTGTCTCTTTAGGGAGTGGTTACTTCAGTCCAGGATTTTGGATTGTGAGCTCTTGTGATCAGGAACCACCTCTGATGCAGTCCTTTGTATAAAGGAGTGCTTTATATGAACCACAGCAGTGCTCCTGGCTTATAAACGGCCAGGGGGACAGACAGTCACCATGATGGATGAGGAAATTGTAAGGTTTGAATTGTAAGGTTTTGAATTCAAAATTGAATGTTTGAAGGGTTGTTTTCTTAAAATATACATCCCCAGTATAATTCAAAAGAGTACATAAGCTATCTAAATCTTTTGAGAAAGCAGAAATGAGACTGGACATCCTAGGGAAGGTTTTCCTCTCTTGTACCTCAGAGTTCTGGCTTGTCTACAGGTGCATTGTAGGAGCGTTTCTGAGACTGTATGTAGGTGCTGTTGTCCTATTAGTCCTAGTCAGAACCAGAAAAAAAAAAAAGGTCAGAAATAATTCATATCTTATTAACAAAAAGAAAAATCCAACGCTTGAAAAGGCTTTTGTAAATGTATATGTGCTATATTTTGATACAGCTGCAGTCTTTGCCACCTGAACAATGCTGCATTCTGAGATAGCTGAGGAAATAAGTAGGTGCAAAGAAGAAATGAAGACCATCAATTTTGTGTGTATATATATATATATATATATGTCATATGCTTTTAATGTCAAGTTGCAAGGACTGCTTAAATGAATTTAGGATCTTATGATGTGTTTTTAATTGTCATATTTGTCTCATCTTCCTTTATTTTCCTTTCCAGCTTGATTTTTTTTCCTACTTAGAGATGTGTTACATTTGTGTTAGAGAGAAATATTGTCAGCCAGATGTTTATGCTTTGTTATGTGTTTTGCAAAGGACAAAATATGAAAGAATGATATCTGTGAGTCTTCACAGCAAAACAGATGTTGTTTAGCATGTTGGTTTTTCTGCTACTAAGTTGCTTCTTGTTCTGCTGCACTTCTTCCTCCCGTGCCAGGCTGGATAATAGATGTAGGCCATGAGACAAGTGTTTTGTAACAGTTTGCCAGCAGCTCAGCATTATCCAAAATGGGCTTGATTTATGATCCTTGGAGAGGTTAGCTTAGATTGCCAAGATCTGGCAAGCATACTGACAAACTTACACTCTCTCTAGGTGCTCATTGCTCGATGCTGGACCTTCAGCTGACTCTAGGCTTTGGCAGATGAATTTACCCTACCTCCATGGCAAAACACTTTTAAAACCTTTGTCCGTGCACAACTAGCCAAACTCTGTAACTTCAGACTGCAGTGTTTTAAGTGAGTGTCCTAATTTCCCTCATAGTTACTTAGTTGGTGATAACATAGTTTAGGAGCAGTATGATCAGGTTTTGCTTGTGTTCCACTTGCAATTTTTAAGAGATGGACTATCCTTATTCAGTTTTGTCCTCACCATTGATCTGTTCTCCACCCTCAGAAAAGTTTTTCCTTTTGAGATGTTGCAGGAACTTACTTTTGTGGATGCATTCTTTGGAATGTGGGTATGCAATAAAGGACTACATCAAGCTGTGGGCTGCAAATAATTATTTTATGTGCAGAGTAAACAGAAATGATGGAAGTTTGGACTCATAAGACTGATGCACTGGACAGATGCATGAAGCTAACTCAAAATATGCAAGTTAGTTTCATGCCCGTGGGAAAGGACTTTGGGTTATAAAGTGTCTGTACAAACAAATCTCTATTTTTATTTTGCTATATTTCCACTAATATTTTGACTAATATTTACAGATTTTTAGTATGCATTTTCAGCTTATTCTTCATTTTATACAGACTACATATTTCTAAGTAATGAGTGGGAATAAACTCCAGTTACTTGCATAAGTAAGCCTTCTGCTTTCTCTTTTTCTCTTACTTTGGAGCAGATTTCTTCTTATGAAGAGAGAGGGAATGATGCTGAGGCTCATGTTATTTTTCTATGTATATAATGTATATGTATATTTAATGTGTGATGACTATTTGACTAAACCACCCCTAATCAAAATTGCTTTGAAAAACAAAGCCTGTTCAGAAGGAATTTTATAAGACATTTTCTCTAGGAAAGGAGAAACAGTACTGGTATATTATGATAACATCTAAAAATGCCTAACAAGACATGAACTTTTACTGTGATAGTCATGAACAAAAGGACATTTAGGAACAGGTGTTAACCCCCTGCATGTGGTAATCTCTCTGAACTGCTCTTGCTCTGCTAACTTGAGAATCATTGCTGGATAATCCAAGGAAGGAGAAGTCACTGAGGGAGATAAGAGATGGCTGCAGCTCTTGCATGTATCTTTCCTACTTATCTCAAATAGATCTCTTTCAAGCCTAGGTTTTAGAAACATAATTGAAAGGGGTAAAGGGATCCTTACTTATCCATGATTTTTGCCAGTGTCATGGATTTGGTCAGTTCATCATCCAAGGTTTTCCTCTGCTTGGAGAGGCAAGTCATTCCCCTGCTATGCCATGGGGTCCCTTCCCACAGGAGACAGTTCTCTGTGAACTTCTCTAGCCTGGTTCCAATCTTATGAGCACCAGTATTCCCAAAACTGCAGCAACATGAGTCCCTCCCACAGGGAATTGTCATTCCAAAACTGCTGCAGCATGGGTTGCTCTTCCATGGGGTGCAGTCCTCCAAGGACAGGCTGCTCCAGCCTGGAAGCAGGGACCCCCCTCTCTCTCTGCTGTGTCTCCCACTGGATCACAGCCTCCTCCAGGCATCCACCTACCCCAGCATGGGCACGTCCTCCAAGGGCTGTGGGAGGATCTCTGCATCCCCCGTGGATCCCCATGGGCTACAGGGGCACAGCTGCTTCACCAGGGTCATCAATCACCACAGCCTGCAGAGGAATCTCAGCTCTGCCCCCTGGAGCACCTCCTGCCCCTCCTTCTCCACTGACCTTGGTGTCTCCATGTTGTCTCCCTCACATGTTCTCACCTCTTCTCTGGCTAGAAAAAACTGTGCCCCACTTTATTTTAATTTCTTCTTAAATATGTCATCACAGAGGCATTACCATCATCTCTCATTGGCCCAGCCCTGGCCAGCAGCATGTCCATCCTCAGAGCCATCAGGGATTGGCTCTGCCGGACCTGGTGGAAGCTTCCAGCAGCTTCTCACAGAAGCCCCCGCTTGTTACCAACAAGGGCTAAGCAAAACCAACACAACCAGCCAGTGTGTTGGCTGTTCGTGTACACAACAGCTGTGTACTGTGGCACTAAACCAAACCCCCAGACGTGTTTGCCACCACATACAAGAATATACCAGGCCCTTTATTATGCAGGCAGTGGTGAGCAAGAACATGAGTGGAGCACTGGGAGTCAGCACTGCCCATCATCTAAACGGCAGCTGCAGTGATTACCACACCACCTCTGCAGCTAGATAATATGGGTGGATGGATTTTAAGAGTTAGGTCTATACTACAGGCAACTGAAACTTTGTTGTCTTCTCTCTGTTTTTAGTTGTGACTTTTATAAAATGTGTTTTGGTGTTTTAATATTGTATTTGCAAATGGATCTTTT
The DNA here is from genome assembly GCA_013400175.1 of Phainopepla nitens. Taxonomy (NCBI): domain Eukaryota; kingdom Metazoa; phylum Chordata; class Aves; order Passeriformes; family Bombycillidae; genus Phainopepla; species Phainopepla nitens. The sequence goes on along the minus strand of VXBQ01000392.1, from coordinate 42,491 downwards.
TAGTTGCCAGCCCTCAGGTTATTGTCAAGCAGGTAGAATACTCCATTTTAGCCCACAAGAAAGTGGTATTTTTTCCATGTAATCTCTTTCCCAGATGCAAAGAGAATAAGCTATGATGCTGAGCACGTTTCATTCCAGCTCAGTCATTAAAGCTTCTTGCATCATACTACTTTCAGCATTGGAAGAAACTCATGATTTTACTTTCAGGGTAACATAGCATGACTTAAGACATTTTCTGAGATTATCTGGAATAAGATGCCAGCACTGGTCATCTGAGAGAAAAAGTGACAGCTGTACTGTCATTAGGCTGATATGCATAATGGGTGATATTCATCTCATCACCCATCTGTTACTGTTCGCCTTTGGTTGCCCTTGCAATTTGTGGCAAGGAATAAACATTTTTAGGGCATGATTCACTTGGGCTGCTCCATATGTGTGTTTTAGGGGAAGACAAGTAAGACTCCATTGACTAGGTCTCTACTGGCTCACAAAAAAGCCAAAAGCAACTTACTGGAGGTTGACATCTGTATTACAGATGTCAGCGTTTAGCCAAAGGAATCCCACTCAATCCAGTCCAGTCTTGTCTGATATTATTTACAATTTAGGAAGAAAAATGCCCACTTGTTAATGATGCACTGATCTGTTTCCAATATTCTGTTTATTAAGTGAACCAGATTGAATTTTAGCCAAAGGACTGAAATAGAGAAGTGGTACAGTCAAAACCCCATTTTTCACTCCATCCCCACCCCTTGTAGTCAAATAATAAGAAAAAACCCTCCGAACTTTTCAGTTGTAAATCTGAACTCAGCTTGGGGACATATTCAAGGTCTAATTGAGTGAAAAGAAATTAAAGTGAGCAGAGTGCAATTATGTTACCAGATGATAAATTGTCTACACCTGGTGAGTTAACACAGTGCCTATTCTTCAAAAACCACTGGCCTGTGGGTCTGCACAATGCCCATGGTGTATGAAATAGAACAGGAAGTACACCAGCCCCAGTGCCCTGGTAACTTAGTAGGTTGGCTGTAGCACTGGGGCCTCTGATCACTAGAGACCATCACAGAGAGCCCCAGGACAGAGGACCTCATGCGTAAAGGGGAGGGAAAATATGTTAATGATTTTGGGGAAAATATTATCATGTGTATGTTTATGCTGGGACATCAATGAATATGTATGTAAAATACAGTCTATAAACAGAAACTTTCCTGTACTCAACATGCATGACTTTAGGAGGAGCTATCCCCCGTGTGCATCTGGCTAAATAAAGAATGCTTGCTTTTCAATGCCACGCTGGTGTTAAGGAGTTTCTTGTTTCGCTGAATTTTTTGGTGACAACTCTGTCCAGTGTTCCTGTTTTTTCTGTCTGCTGGTCATAGGATAAAAGATGTAGGAGTCTTTTATGCATCTACATCCTAATTCTCTTCAGCTTTACTGAAATGTGATCTGACTTATATCCATAATCATCAAACTTGTGTTGCTGTGTTACAGCTGGGTATTCCACCCTGCTTTTAAGATGGCAACCAATCCACATGAGAGGTCGTCATAGCCTTTCTGTTGAGAGCTGTAGTAGTAGTAGTAGTTGGATCAGAGCCCTGGCAAACAACTCAACAGGTCTATAAGATGTTAGTTAAATGTTAAATGTTAGTTAAAATAGTTTATATTACTTTCACTGAAGAGCTTAGTGGTGGCATTATTATGGTCTACTTCTTTTTCATGTTTGAAACGCCCATAACATTTACCTTGTGTTTGGAGCCTGTCATATTTTTACACCTTATCTTTTGAAAATTAAGTGGGCATAGGGGTAAAACCTGCTTTATTGGAAATGGTATGTACATGACTTCGATAGTATAACTCTCTTGCCATTTTTGTCATTGTTTAACAGTTTGGAGAACAGTCTGTGGAGTGTAGAAGGCAGATGGCATGGCATGGGAATGCTAGTGCAAGGTGATATCTGAGGTTTGTGTTTGGACTCTGTCAGGATTAAGTGCCATCACCTTTTTCTTCTTAGAAATGACCACAGCTGTATTAAACACTTTTGTTTTGTTGAATCGTTGTCACCTATTTTGTTGAGCTGAAAGAAGTGGCTGTTAAACATCTGCATGAGAGTAAAGCAATATTAATTGTACATGTGAAGGCTTGTCTCTTAAAAGCTTCTGTGGGGAGGTTGAGTCAAATTGTCAGTGGAAAGAATTATGCTAATCTAAAATGATTTTTGCTGAGTACTGTGACAAAGTGGTTGTACTTGGTATTGGGTAGGAAGGCGTCACAAACAGTAAGGAAAAATGTTTGCTATTCCATAGCAAACAACATTTTTGCTGAGAAATTGCATTCTTGCTGCAGCACATGTACTTCAGTCTCAATTTTGTTGTCCCAAACATGAAGGACCAGGTTGCGTTGCCATGGGAAGAGGAGGGAAGAGTGCTGGAGAATTTTTGTCTTGCTGTCAATGGGCAAGCAAAATAATAGATAAGCTGCAGCAGTGACTTGTGATATAGGCAAATTTATTGCTACACGGCTGTAGCAGCCTGGACTTCAGTAATCAGGAATACAAAGAGGGACCAATTTGTTGTCTTAGTGGTTACCAACCTGCCAGCACCATCTCAGCCCACCATCTCTAGCACCCACACACTTGCAGCACTGCATGGCTTGTGCATTCTCAATCTCCTCTCCTCTTCCCAGGAGAGAGCATCCTCTACTTCTGGGGCCCATGTCAGAGGGGTCATGCAGTGCCCATGGCATTTCAGACACAGGATAGCAGATGTGAAAATGACTCCTGAAAAGGTAGGCCTTGGCCTTATTCCAGGGTTTCAATTCACACCTTGGAGGAGTTTTGGGGATTTTTTTTTCTCCTTTGTGAGATGTATCCATTTAAATATTTTGTTATGTTAGGCTACAGTGGATGTTTAGTGTAGTTTTGCAAGTTCTTAGTCATTATAGTCATACCTGGTAACCATATTGTTCTATGGATTTATTTTTACCAGGGTTTCCAGTGCTTTTTTTGGCTGGTATGATTCACAGTCCTAAAAACTTATCCTTCTCTGGCAGAGACTGTGTATCTAAGGATTATTGGCAAGGTTGAAAGCTCTTGCATATATAAAAGTACTTTACCAAGTAGTGCAGAAATTTGTAAGAATTATGTGAAATTAGGTGTGAACCAAAACTTTCCCTAGCATAGACGATTGAGGCAGGACTACTTTCTCTCTGTCCCAGAGCCAGACCCATAGCACACTCTTCACCAGTGTGTCTTCACCTTGATCAGCCCTTCAGCTAGAAGGCTGTATTAACCAGGTTTTAGAATAAAAATGTGGACTTACAGAGAGATCCACTACACATTGAAGAGCAGATTGGCTCACAAAAGACAAAAGCACCTGTTGTTTTAATATCTAACAGAATCTCAACACTTAAATCAAGTGTCTTTGTTTCAGTTTACTGCCTTGCATATCGTGGGAGGTGGGTCTGCCTGAATTGTCCATAGAGCTGCCCTGTTCTTTGTCTTTCTTGAGTGGTACCCAACAATATAAATTAAATTATTCCTCTGAAGTGGTTATTATCCTAGCTTTATCAAAATTAAACTTCATGTGTCCCAACTATCTTTTCAATTTTTATGTGTTTCTGAATTTCATCATGGTCTTTTCTGGTTTGGGCTAAACTTAATAAATTGACAGTATTTGCCACTTCAGTGGCTCATTCATTTTACTCAATCATTTAAAATTGTATTAAGTGGTGGTCTTCACTCTTTAAATGCTAGACTGCACTCTTAACCTCTTGCAATGTTTCCACTGTAAATGGTTTAAGGTGATAAAAATTCCCCATCTAGGGAAGGAGAATGTTCATGTGAAAGACAATGACTGGAGTGACCTTGAGGTTAATAGAAATTAAAGCTTCTAGAAATTTTATCACATCACTACAATACCGCCCTCATTAACCTCCCCATTCTGAAAAGAAACCGCAACCCTTTTCTCCCCTTACACCCAAAACCCAAAAGGAAGCCAATAAAAACACAAGAGACGCAGGTAAATGCTTAGGTTTTAGTATTGATTTTTAATTTTTTTCTTTTTTTTTACATGAAGATGTTACCTTCTTACCAGGAAATGGTGAAATAATCATTTTTCTCCTCTTAAACAGTTTCCTTGTTGTATAAATGATTTTATACAACATCGTCATGATGAAATTTCATCATTGGATGTTTAAAGATAGAAAATTACTGCTCGTCTCCATGCTTAGGGCGAATTCAGGTCTGGTCTGATTCTTTGCCTGATCTTCCTCAGTATAAAAACAGATTCCAAAGTGTTCAGTGGTTCCTGCATGGACCCACCATGAAACAGAGTAATGTTCCAAGCAATCTCTGTTTAACAAATGCAATGCTAAACATGCCTGGGAAGTTACCATCTCCAGTAAAGAAATCCCGATGTTTGATCTCCAAGGCAACCATACTGTTTGAACTGAAGGGATTGCTTTATTAGCTGCTGCCATTAGCAGTCACCATCTCCTTTGTGAAGCAGCAAGCAACTAACCAGTGTATGACAGGCACTCCTGACCACCCAGTTTGTTGTTTAAATAATCCAGAGTATTGAAAAAAACCTGGCCCTTACACCACCACCACCAAACTTGGCACGTGCTAGAGAATTTTGCTTGAAACTCTTGTTGTTTCCCTAAGAGGAAATGTTTTATGTTTGAAGCCCAGGCCTGGGAGTTCAAAAATCTGAGTTGAATTCTCAGCTGTAAATCTGGTGTGAAGATCTCAGTAATCTGGTGTGAAGCTGGGAAGGCACTTAACAATTTTTCTTTTGGTTTCTGATCTTTATGTTGCCTTCCTGTCTTGCCTTTGGATTGTCATGCCTGTTTGCTCCATAGGCTCTTTGCAGGACAGTCAGGACTTAGGGTAATCATTTGTTTTATGTATTTTTGTATTACTGTAGTACTAATCCTCTGAATCTGGCTCAAGAGTTTAGAGAGGTTCAGTCACAAATTCATTTGCATTTTGGTTTTTTTTTCCTTTTTCCCCTTGCACTCTTTTATTTTCCTGTCTGGGTGTTTGGGCAGAGGAAGATATTGCCAAATCTTTCCACCATATGCAGTGATATGGAAAGCTTGGGTGAAGATGTACAGATTGGTTACTCACAACTACCAGTATGGTGTAAGAGAGAGAGCACTCCAGAATCAAAGCCCAATGCACTTCATCACAGAAGTTGGGCGTCATCTTTTTTTAAGTGGGAAGCACTGATTTGCTTTCACATTTAAGTTGACTTTAAAATTCTTCTCATCTTCCACACATTTCATGTATGTGCACTTCTCTTCCAGCTGGGCTACATCAGCCTCATTCTGTAAATTTGCTTTTCATGATGCTTTCAATCACGTTTTTTATTTGAAACCTTCTGTTAGGCTCTTCCACGCAAACCTATTTGAGTGCTTCATACAGCCACAGGTTAAACCTTGTAAGCTCCCTTACAAATATCTGTCAATGTAGATTTTTTTTTTTCTAAAAAAAAGCAGGATTGGCTGTTATTTGGCCTGTTGATAGCAAAGAACTGAACTGAGGGCCTCAAACTCATAATACCTCAAGCTGGGACCTTGCTATATCTCTTAATAAAAACAAGGCCTAGCAAGCTGGGAAAGTTTGAAGACCAAAAAGGTGTAGCAAAATGGGGCTTTGGGTTTTGGCCTTCATTTCTCCAATTTAGCAATGAAGCATTTGCCTAGCATGATACTGCTCTGCTATTGTAGGGGCTTTTACTTCAAATGGACTGGAAAATTTTAGGCTTAGGTTGTCCTTTATGACTTAAGGCAGTTGACTGTTGTAAAGTGGGGGCGGCATTGCTGCAGTCTAGCAGTGTTGCTAGATGAGACTGATAACTCCAGGAGTCAGGCCTTGTCTTAGGTCTTGGTGACCAGAGAAAGTGTGGAAGAGAAACACCTAAGCATCCAGTAATGAGTCTCAGATGAAATGTTGATCTTGGAATATCTCAAAAGATTCTCAGAAAATACCAGCATTACAGGTGCAGCCAATATTTCATTTGCTTTTCCTTGCCTCTAGGAGCTGATGCTAGCTTAGCTTCAGAGAACAACCAAAGGAGGCAGAGATGAGGCTTAGGTTAAAAGATGAGCTGGGGAAAAGCTGTGTCTCACAGCTTTTTCTCTCAATGACTCTAGGTAACCTGAGAATGTGTTAACTGAGTATGGCAGAAGACAGCTGGTTGAAATTGAGTTCCTTTTGGATGCCAAAAAATATATCTGGGTTCAAAAAGTGATCACATGAATCCATGGCATAATACTTCAAAGATAAATGCAGAAATACAGCTCTGAACTCAGGGAGCCTTTCCATATTGCTGGAAGCTGGGACAGTGTGTGAGAGGGATATCACTGTGTCACCCTTTGCTTATTCTTCTCTGATAGGATTTTTCATCAGCTGTGGTTAGGAATGGACACAGATTGAGACAGCTCCCTATTCTTACCCCATATTCTCACCCTCCTGACTATTTAATTGTAGTTTAAACACCACGGTCATAGGAAATTCTTAAAGAGGATTTTAATGAGTTTAACATGTCTGTTTGTGCTTCAGTTGACTAACAGACATTTTTCAGTAACTGGTTGCAGTCAATGTATTTTACAGTGACAGGTGGAAAGACAGAGAAGAGCTGTGCCTGTAGGCACATTGCAGGCAGGATAACCTGCAAGTGAGTAAACTGTGGCATCAGAAGGGACAGGGTCTGAGCTAGGAGGAGAGACTGACTGTGTGCTGTAACCTGAGGAACAAGACATTTTAGAGCCCAGAAAAGTAATTATCAATGGGATGTGAGACTCTTTAAGATGAGTGAGTTAAAGCCAGAGTACTCTTGGAAAGGACACTTCCTCTTACTGTAGGTTGTCTCTCCCAGTTTTCCAAAATGTCTCATTTCATATAAAGAAGACAGTGGCAAGCAGTTCTGCAATGTTCATTTGCAGATGTGTATTTGTTTCCAGAGACCACAATGGAGGAGGGAAAAGTTCTAAATTGGCCATACTGTTATTGAACAGTCATTTTTAAATCACTGTTTACTTTCAAGAAACCAGGTCTTTGCACTGATTCCTGTTTCCATAATCAGCTGGAAGTGTTCTTATTAACCAAGCAGGAAGCAAGTATTTAATTAAATTGCAAGTGACATGAAAGTGAAGCTGTCTTGAAAACTCTGGTTCTACTGGCTCTTGGAAAAAAAAGAAAATCATTGCAATGTCCCAGGTTTAATATCTTGACAACTATCAAAAGAATGAAAAACATGTAAGCTGTACTCTCATTTTACTTTTGATTTTTAAAATAGTGCTTGTGGTTGTGTCCAGTAAACAGGTTCCTTGACAAGCCAAACAAATTATTTTATGTTATTTGATCTAAAAACGGTCCTGTGATTTAACAAAAGTGGCAAGGAAGGGTTGCAAAGAGAAGCTGGAACAACATTGAAAACCTTTTCTGGGTTAACATTTTGCTTTTTTTAAACAAGGGAGAAAACTTGAACTCCAGAAGGAATGACTGGGCTGGGGAAGATTTTGTGATTTCAGATGATATCATTAAGCCCTGGCAGATATGTTGTGTGGTGTGTTGTATGATGAGTCAGGTGTCTGACAAGTGCTCTAGAAAAAATTTTTTTATATGAGATAGCAAAGATAATTTTTTATATGAGATAGTAATTACAGCTTATGGGTATGGTCAGCTGATTTCAGAAGGGAAAGAAACACAGTGACAGCTGGCAGTGCTCAAACCTGAGACACAGAGAGTGTTTGGTGCCCTCTCTGATAATGCTTAGATTATTAATGTTCTCCTTTCCTGGGTTACACAGAAACACTGATGACGGTATCTTAGGGATTCAGATTACTTTGATTGTTTTCTCCTGTGGAACCCTGAGAGCTTTTGTGCAGGCTCATTGGCTTGTGTAACTTGCAATCTGATTCATAGGAAATTCTGTAGGTCTGCCTTGACATAAGTCGAGGTGGACACTTCCCTTCGACTCAGGGACAAGTGTGCCTGACAGCAGATGAAGAACACTGATTTCATTGTACTTGAGTCTGTTTGAGGAGTGGGGCTTAATCGGCAAGGAGGAGTGATGAGTCTTACAGAGATTGTTTCAAGAAGTGCAGTGCTGGAGGCGAGGAAGATCATGAGGTCTTAGTAGTTTTGCATCTTGGAGTCATCATGGTTGTATCCTTCCACTTTCCTGGAACTGCGCATTCAAAAAATAAAGAGGTGTCCTTGACGCTTAGATGGTATCTACCAATTCTAAATGCTACATAGGGTTTTACTCCCAATGGGACTGTAAACAGAGTCTTTGTAGCTGTATAGGAAATGTGTATATATACATATATATACCTAGACACACACACATACATATATGGAAGAGCAATGGCTCAGAACAGAAAAGACGCCAGAACAACATGGCAGAGAAGACTTGCTGTATTTGTACAGCCCACGAGGACCAATTCAGGAGCAGAGAGGAAGCAGTCTATGGGTTTAATGAAGACTTTGATTTTCTGATTTATTTGCAAAATAATACTTAGAGCATGATGTCATTTCCTTATCTCATGAGTATGAGTTAATTAAAGGTTATGTGAATGCTAAATGTGTTTTGGCTCAGCCCTACACTGGAAAAAGTGGGAGGCAAAGGAGAAAGAAAACTGAAAGGAATATCAAAGGCTGTGTTAAACAGAAGCATTTTTGAAAAAAATTGCCCATAAAAAAACCTCACCAATGTGACTCAGACATTTTCAAGTTAAATATTCCATTCTGGTGAAAACAATGGTTGTTTCTTTTTCATTTTAGAAAAGATTTTTACGAAAGAGAAGTAGTAGAAACAAAGACTTCAAACACATTTACAAATCCAGTGAAAATAGAGGTATGTGGGGGGCTGGAGGTAACAGCTGCTAACCAAGACAGTGAATAGGGTCATATTAATCCTGGATATGAAAGGAATATTAGCTTGTCACTGCATGAGGAGAGAAGAAGCCTAGGTTAGAATCCAAAAGATCTGTAGAATATCAGGGCCTGAAATGAAGATTCACAGATCACGAAATCATGACAGAGAACTTTCAGTTAATTCTTTTAATTGAAGTTTCTTCTCCAGATGTTTAGAAGGCTTACTACATTGTGGGAGATAGATCAGGTGAATTGTCTCCAGGCGAAGTGGCAGCAAAGAGCTTTCATGACCAGCTGATGCAATGAATAATTTTTATGCATTTTTCAGGACTAGCTGGTTTTTACCCAAAAGTTCTGAGGTAACTCAAATAGTAAATAGTGAAATAACAGCTCCACTTCATAAGCTGCTTAATTTGCTATTTGGTACCAAAGCAATGGCAAATGTGATACAAATGTAACAGAGTGCATTGAGAGTAAATACTGTTTGTCCTCCTTACATACCAAGGACACTCATGGAAGGCTTAGAAAGGATAAAATTATTATGTCCATAAATCATATGATAGAATAAAGGGAAATCAATATGAGTTTCTTAGAGGAAAATCTCTTTTTCACAAATCTATTTTCATTCATTAGAAAGAATCAATGACGTTACCATTGTGGATATTGTGAAATGAATTTCTAGAAAGGTTTTACAATCCTTTTCATTAAGTAATTGTGTTGAAATGAAGCCTTAAAGATGAAAGATACTGTTGGAAATTAGGAGGTTATTGAATAGTGGAAATAATAGTCTGTTTTTGTAGGTGAGGATAACTGGGGTGTCACTGAGAACTCTGTTAGCCTGTGCTTCCCAAGTGATATAGAAAAGGGATAAATGATGAAGTGGCAAAGTGTGCTGATGATGCAGTAGAATTCACAGTAGGAAAAATGCTATTGATATGGTAGTATTTGGGGCAGAAAAACCCAAAATATATTATTTCAGTTTTACAGAAAGATTTTGCAGTGAATAGGCATTGAAATGACAGATTAAATTAAATAAGTTCATGGCATAAGCCAGCAATATACACAAAATTATAAGGTTTAAACTGGTTATTAAAATTCAATAGAGAAATGTTGAAATAATTATAGTTAGGTCTTTGAAAACATCAGTTTAGGTGGCAGCCAAAATGTTGCTTCTTAATCAGAATTAGGAGAGAAGTGGAAAGCCAAACTGAAAATTCGTTTATATTCAGGATATCTCTGTGGTGTATGCATATCCTGGGTACTGTCATCTTTCTTTGCTTTCAGAAAAGAGTGTGACAAAGCTATAAAAGCCATACAAAAATAAGGATAGTTGGATGAGTAAGATGACTTCAAAAGATGAGTAGGCTAATTCAAGGAAGAAAAGTCATGAAGTATTAATAACAATCATTTTAGGTAAAAGATCAAGTGTATGAACTTGAGATTATATAGCAGAAATAGTGCTGTTCTCTCCTCTTGGCTCATGTAATCACTCTCTCAATGTCCTTTACTGACCTATGTCATATGTCATACCTAGTGGTTTGTTGGTTCCTAGTTGAAGCCATATTTTTCACTGGCACTGGAAGAACCCTCATCACAAGGCTGCCTGTGTGATGTTTTGTTCTTGGCTTTGAGGTCCGCTTTGCTATTTCACTTCCCTGTCAAGTGTTGTAATCTTGGGGAAGAAAAATATACTTTTGACCAAAACCTTATTGTTAAATCTATATCCTTGGTGATGTGTCCTGAATCAGGGTTGGAGTGGGTGCAAACTCAATTTGCTCAAGTCGCTCTTGTGCTGCGTTAGAAATGTGAATACTTTGTGGGAGAGCAGGATGGGGAAGCAGTTAAGATTTCCCTTAGCAGTTTTGACTGAAAAAGGTGTTCTTGTTGTATTCATAGCAAGTTGCTGGGAGCCCTTTTCACTTTTTTTTACAGTATGCACTCTTTGGCAAATCCCAGCCTGAGGCAAAGGACTTGTAGGCATTATCAGACTCCATTGTAGACAGTTATAAGGGGCTGTGTATTTTGTGCAAGCAGAGCACTGTCACAGGAAAAGTTTAAGAAATCATGTCTCAGGTCTGGCTGATCTCCAGGAGGCCGCAGAGCACTGTGATGTTGATTGCTTTGTAGGCATGATGGACAGGAACAAAGAATCTATCTAAATACTTGTGAGTCTAATTTCTGTGTGTCAGAGGGAAAATAGCTACCACTTTTAATCACAGGGAAAAAGTTAGACATTGTAACTAGGACTTCCTTGCTTTTCAGAAGTTTTCATTCTTACTTGTTCATCTAGACTTCTCTTGTCTTGCCTTTCAAAATCCTGGCAGAAAATGCTAAGAAATTCAGGTTTATTTAGTCTTTTAAAGAAGAAAAAAGAAAAACAAAAGTCTAGTAACTTGGTCTTAAAGGTTTTAATTATGGATTTAAAATGAAACAATTAGCAAACTAGACTAGGATCAAGGCATGTTTTGTTTAAAAATGATCCAACCAAATGTTCATATGGAAGGGAAAAATGAATATGTGAGTGAAGACCCAAGACTTACTCCAATACTCTGTTGACATTGCAAGAAATGTGGTTGTTTACAGTATTTGACCGGAGATTTTGGAGTAGATTTTTTGCTTTTGTCTGCAGGAAGTGCTCAGGTCCTTGCTTGAAGTAGTTCTAAATATTAACTTTGTTCTCCTGCTTTGACTCAGGCTTCTTGTGTTAGGGTTATACTGCTACATCTGATTATGGCAGGAAAAGGCAGTCCTTACATTGAATTAAACCTATATCTGTGGGCTTTCACTGCTGGGTATCTGAGAGGGACCAATCTGAATTTTATTTATGCCTCAACATATGGTACATATGAGGTGAAAAATTACTCTAGGGGCTGTACACGTGCTGGGAACCCTGTCCCCAGGGACACTTCACCTGATAGCCGATGAGGGCACAGAAAGCTTCCATGATCGGGCTGCAAGTGAGCTCCCACTCGTTGGTGGGACAGATGCCCCAATGTCCAGGAAAAATTCCCTGGGAAATCGGGCTGTGGGAGGAGCCTTAACACATAAAAGCAGTTAACTGCGACACAAGAGGCCATTTTTCTCTGGGTTTCTTGGAGGGAGCAGGGACTCGCCTATAGGGTCAGCTTGGCACCCCCCCGCCTTGCCTTTTTCTGTCTGTGATCCTGCTTCCCTGTCTGCACCTGTCCTGTCCTGCCTCACCTCTTCCCCAAGGCAGCTCGGCACCAGCTCGACCATGCGCTCCGCTGTTTCCTCAATGGGGCAGCCGCCGCTGCCCGCAGCCACCGCTCTGACCCTGAGAAACCTCAGCTGCTCCACAAGTGTGCCCACAGCCACGGCACCCTGTTCTTCACTGACCACAGCACCTGTTCTTCACTGACCACGGCACCTGTTCTTCACTGACCACAGCACCTGTTCTTCACTGACCACGGCACCTGTTCTTCACTGACCACAGCACCTGTTCTTCACTGACCACGGCACCTGTTCTTCACTGACCACAGCACCTGTTCTTCACTGACCACGACAACCTGTTCCTCACTGATGGAAGAGATGCGAACCAGCTGCTGTTTGGAAATCGCGCCTTGCTGCCATGGGAGCCACACAGGCTCATTGCAGCTCGCAGCACACATGCTACATCTGCCAAGCTGATGTTGACAGGATGCCTGGCATACAGTGTTAACGATCTATCCCAGAATTCTGTTTCTATCTCTGTCTCTCTTTTCTCCTCTTTGCTCCCTTTTCTATCCCTCCTTCAGTAGGAACCCTTACCTTTCTTTGTCAATACAATGTTCTCAGACACAATATGGTTAGGTTTACACGTTATTTTCAGCCAAGAAATCTATCAAAAGGAATCCTCCTTGAGTCCCCTTTTACAGTGGGATGGGAAAGTATGAAAATAGCTGATTTCATATTTGCTAATCTGTGGAGGCATAGAACTGAGGAGACTACTATGGAAGAGTGGGAATACAGTGTGGTGATGGCTGCGTTACAAGCAGACTGTGTTCCACTCCAAATCAAGATGAATACAGTGTCAGGATAAAGAGAACCAGATATTTGCATTGTTATGAGATAACGTAATGACTCTGTACTGAAAGGAACAAAAGTTTTAGTGGCTGAACAAGTCCTCTGGCAGCAGCTTCATTTTCCATTCCAAGCACTCTTCCCCCCCTCAAACTGTGAGGAAATCTTGCAACCCCGCTTGTAAAAAGTAACACTGATGAGTTGACATTACTTTGGGGACAGGAGGTCACGCCAGATGGTTCTCAGCCAGTGCAACAGATGTTCCTTCCTAAAAAGGGCATGCTGTACTCTTTCTCCAGCATTCAGGTGTCTCCAAAATACTGTATATTGAGTGCTGCAGCTTTCGTGCAGAGGACTTGGCATTAGATATTTGTAGTTGCTCCTACATGGGATGACTCAGCCCCTCTTTTACGCAAAGGAACACGGATGGTTAAAGCCTTCCAAAAAGTGGAAAACTTTGCAATTGAAATAGATCAGATGTCTGGGGTTTCCCCACTGTATATTTTGATTTGCTAGTGAGGTCTTATGGTGGTCTTGGTGCTTTGGTTCTTTTCAGTTGGAAAATTGAATTTTTTTGTTCCAATTTGTTTGTTGGAAACAAACAAAACGGACAGTGGTATATTTCCTTAATGACTATAGTCCTAAAAAGAAAGCCCCAATTTGACCTGAGGATGCACTAGGTTGATTTTAGGCTGCTGCTGATTAGCATTCACTGCTTTTTATGAAATGCACCAAGTCCACTGGGAAAGAAAATGCCTTGACCTGTCATCAAGAAAATGTACTCCATTTAATTTGTTTTACATTCAAACTGACACTGTAGGTGTCCAGTCTCCTTTCTAGTGCTTCCTGCTGTGTTACGGGATGTGTTTTTGTCCACTTGCTTTGATAACTAAGTATCAACAAGTTTAGACAAAAGTCCTTTCGTTTGATGTTCAGTACTGATTTACCCAGCGACCAGGCAAGGTAGTGCTGGAAACAGCAAGGCTACTGAGCAGTTGTGAAAGTCCCATCTATATTGCTACTTCTACTCTTCCTCTGGCACTTGGGATAGAATTTGCTATTTGCAATCCAAAGCCAATAACATTCAGCTTATAATACTTCAATTTACTGGAAGCTGGAGATAATAGGGAGGTAGTGTCTTCTTTTTGCCAGGAATCTAAAAAGGTCAAGTTTTTGGTTAAAAGGCCAAGTCTCCAGATGAGAGACTGATGGAACAGCCTTCTGGATGCATTCTAAAATGAAACAAGTCATTTTCCATCTGCTAATTCCGGAGTTAATATAATTGCCTTTTTTCCTCTCTTTCCTTTGTGTTTATTTTGTTTTGTTTCATTTATATTTTTTAATTTAAATAGTACTGCAAGGACTATGCATTCCAAACACAGCATTCAGTCACTAATCTCACATGTTTCTACACTTGTTTTCCTGAGACTATGCTCAGATGATAAATCCACAGGATGGAGATGCAACATGAAACCCTTTTGTCTCCTGAGGTTCGGTTCAAGCACAGATTTTGTAACTCAGAAGACACTGTGAATTAGCAAATTAAAGCACTGCAGCAAGAGTCAAATGCTAAAAACTGAACAGTTCATAGTCCGCAGTCATGTCAAGCAGACTTCACAATTTTCAGTCATTTTTTCTTTACTATAGATAGCTCACAGAGCTCACTGGAGCTCCTTGATTTTCACATGACTTAAGGTTACACTGGGACAAATATAACTTCTGCTACTGTGCTTGTAACCATTCAACTTCATTCTGGTTCAGGCGAAATAAAGCGGAGAAGTCAGTAGGAGAAGAATGACAAATATTCAATACAATAAAAAGAATTATCTTAGGGGCTTTTTGGGCACACAAAACCAGTAATGATAGTTATTGTATTTCTTAAAAATTTATGTTGACTGGATTCAGGTGACAAATTGGTAAAAGGAGAAATGGTGTCAGAGATGGCTTTCTCATGAAACCTGGAATCTTTCCTGACTGTGTCTTTTGCATTTGAAATGTTTCTAGGTTTTCTTGGTATTTAAAAAAATCCCCCAAGAACAGAAGAAACCCCACAATTCATCCAGGAGTAATGCTGTTTCCATTCATGTTAGCAACAGTGCTCAACATCTGGTGAAAGTCCTGTGTTTCTTTCTGATGTAATGTCCCATTGCAATTCTAATTTTAAAATTGTTTGCCTTATTTAGTAACCACTCGAGTTTTCTTGCTGCTTTTTATCTCAGTGATTTTTTTCCTGTGCTCTGTATTAGCGTTTAAATCTCATGCCAGCATTGCATCACCCATTACGCAATGACTCTGAAAAGCAGGATCATGACACTTCTTGGTTTCTTTGTAATGGGAGCTGCAGTGGTTCTGAAAACTCTTGGTCAGGGAAATCTTGCAAGATTAAATTCTCCAGTACTGCTCAAGCTGTGTAAATGGCTGTAAATCATGAATGCTCTTGAATTAACTTTCTCCTCTCCTTCATAGAGTTTATGTGAAATGACACTGCATAGGGGGAAAAAAAGCTCTGTATCCTATTCCCCACTCCTAGAAACAGCCTGCACCTGCGTTTCAGTAAGTCAGTTGCTCATACACAGGGATTTGGCTTCAGTCCAAGAGTAGGATTGTCTTTCTACTGGTCAGATGTAACAGGTGGTGCTGAATACACAGCAGGGTTGTGGGCTATTCACCCAAATACCTTGTTTCTGTTAGTGCAGTTGGTTCTGAGTGTGGTCTTAAAGGTTATTTTGTGAGATATGAGTTAAGTGATGTGTGATCATCCTGGACACAATTTAGTATTTCTGTGAGCCTCATGGGAAACGATAATCTAGTGCCTTGTTTTTAGCTCAGATATTTTCCTCTTGTTAATAAACAGGATACCAGTAGGAGCTTTAGTTGAAAAATACTTTGCTTTGCATTTTAAAATGTTTTGCTTCAGAGTGTCTTGCAGACAATTATCAATCTCAAGAAGTTCCTTTAAGAAATCTGAATAGAATTATCTCTGTTTTACAGATCAGAAAGTGAGGTAGTGGAACAAAACAATTTGCTCAAAACAACAAAGGAAGTTAGCATCAAAATCCTGTATAGCTTTCACTCTTTTTCAGGTAAAGTCCAAAAGAAGAAGTAGGGCCAGGTCAGGTAGTGCATTAGGGGAACTTGGTCACATTGCACATCATGCAAACTGCACCTAAGCGTTAAAATTAGGTCTGCTGGAAGTAATTTGTGTGAGAATCTGTTATATTTATTTAGTTGAAAAGTTTGTGAATTGAATGTACTGGCAATTTTTATTGTGGGAGTTTTCTGTTTAGCAGTTTAGATGTGACCAAGATGTCACATCTGTATAACCTTCAGAAATGTACAAATTACTTAAGAGGTAGTTTTTGACGTTTTTGACCTTTCTTCTTAGTTTTTTTGTTCTTTACTAGAATTCGGAAGATATTGGAGTCTGGGTTTGAAAGAAAAACCAGTCATGGAAAGAATGCAATGAAATGTTTCGCCCAGACTTGAAATTTTCCTATACCTGTGTTTCTCCTTGGTGTAGGCCACCTTCAACCAGTAGATTTTGGTAGTTTTGGTAGAGAAAGATATTTCTATTTCATTGCATACCTTTGATATCTTGAAACCTAAATTTGTTTCAGGTCTTCTTCTTTATTGTATTTTTAGAAAAATAGATCTCTCAGACATCCAGTGTCATTCTGATGTGACTTTTAATAGGACATCAAGTTAGAAAAAAAAGTCATTATACTAATTTATGCTGGTGTCTTAGTCCCAGAGGAGTCATCATCACAGTCTGTGGTGCATTTCACCATGGGAGCAGTTTTAGTAGGCACTCTGCCATCTCCTTTTTCTGTCAAACTCCTCTAAAACCATGTCATGATTCCTCAGTGGCAACTGCAGAAGCCCTGGAGAAAGAACGTTGTTAGTGCACCCTTGCACTGAGTGAGGAGGGGAAAGCAGCAGAAACTGTGTGCATTGCCTGCAGCCAAATCCTGATACCAGGCTGGCGCTGCAGCTTGTCCCAGCTGGCCCCAAACCACGTGCAGCCATAGTGTGTGCCAGCCTTGGGTGTGGAGAATTTGTAGGCATGTGCTTATCAGTGGAGGGTTTTGGATTAGATTTGGCAGGTCTGTAAAAGCACATATCCTGGCCAGGGTAGTTTTTGAGAGTGCCCATCTGGATCCATAGGGGAACCTGAAGACCCATGGCATCCTACACTGATTTTCCCACCATGGTCTCTTCCACCAGTGTAGAGAAACCCTCTACCCCTCTCAGAGGAATTAATTTTCTGTGTCCAGCTGTGTTTGGCATCTTTGTTTATAATACTGAGGATGGTTGTTTAAGCAGCAGCATTATCCAAGGTGTGTTTCTCCATCCAGGGGAAGCTCTGTGGAGTTACCTCACATCACTTTTTTCTGTTTTAGTGGACCCATTTTTCCACAAGCAGTTGCACCCAGCCCTTGTCCTGGTGTATAAAGCTGCACCCAGAAGGGAGACAGTGCATTGTCCCTGCCAGAGCCCTGGTGGCATTGAGCAACAGGGTCCTTAGAGAGACAGGGTCATGTAGAGAGACATGTTGTTGTGGCACGTGAAACCTCTCTGCTACACAATGTCTGATAGCCATCCCTGAAGGTGGGCCTGCATTTGGAGTTAATTTAAACTTCCAGCTGGTATAGTAATCATCAGGGTACATGTAGGTAGTGGCCAGTTCCCACAGACCTGGCAGAGATTAGGGCTTAATAAAGTACAGATACCACCATTTATCCTAGGGCAGGAAGTGTGTCCCTGGGAATTTTTGAGTCTGTGGATTTGGAGGTTTTCAGGGTGGAAGAGTGCAATGACTGATGATATTAGAGGGGAAGGACAGTTGTGGAGGAAGTGCTTTTATAAGCATGTCCCTGTAGCACAGTGTGTCTTTGATGAGGTGGGTTTAATGAGATAATATATGATACTTTCAGTCAATAAATCAAGATTTTTGCATCCCTTCCAGAAGCTGGCAGGGGCCAGAACTATATGCAAGGTTGTGCTTAAAAAAAANTAAACAAGTAGCAAAAAGTAAAAAAAAAAAAAAAAAAAAAAAAGAAAAGAGTAAACACACATTCTTTTATTTTCTAGGTTTGCAGGCAGTACTTTTCCACTCAAAAATATCCAGGAGTCCATCAAAGTGAAAAACTACAGTTATCAGCAACTCAGTCTAAGGCTAGTTTAGCTAGTACTATACGATTATATTCCTGAGATCTAACACAGATAATTAGATAATCCAAATGCAAGATTTTCCAAATCTTGCAGATTATTCCCATTTATTTTATTCCAAATGTTCTTTGCTTAGTTGCACATTTAAGGAACTCTATTTTCTTACTTTAAATGTACCTTTCCATGTCCACATTTTTTATTACTTGTCTGCACATTCAATTTGCAAATAAGCTGCTTTTCTTAAAGTAGTTTAAGAACTGATCAAGAAGTTTAAATCTTTCAGTCTTATTTTCGTCTCCTGTGGTTTTCCTCATATGAAATGTGATTCTTCTGAAATGCATTACTTGGAATAGTTTAAAGACCTTGTTTTCTTTAAAGTATGAAGAGACTATTTCTTTTGAATACTTTGCCAAGGAGGGAAAAGATTCTTCATTATGATGGTGCTCTTCAGGGTTTCCTATTAATAGGTTGATGGGAACTTGACATGATATAGCAACATCTGACCCTGCCCCATTAAACCCTCAATACCCAAAACTGAAGTAATCTTTCCATAATGGCCCTAGAGGAATACCAAAACTATCCCAAACCCAAGCTGCTTTTGTCATTTGAGCCAATCAACATTTGATGTTTGAGTGTCTTTTCAGTGGGATAACATTGTGTTTTAAACAGAAGCTTTGCTGGCAAGTGTTATGACTTAGCAAAAAGGAAAGTGGTCTGCCATCATGGTCAGCTTGGCACAAATGAAAAAGAAAACATGTTTTTTCTTACTCTGCTGTGTAAGATGAATTGCATGGCACTTGCTGCTTTTGGGACAAGTATAGTCAAATGTGTGTGGCAGACATTCACATGGCTTAAAATAAGAGGAATTTTTATGGTAATACTGGGATTATTCCATATAAGTGGATTTGCATGATGAAGAGATGTAAAGACACTCTGACTTACTTTGTGTAAAAAATGGGCTTGGTTTGATCTGAGAACAAGTTACACTAATTGTAATATGCATTTTTCTCTTGATTCAGACCCCTGGAAGGAGGAATTTCACAGTATAGCTATGTAAACCCTGAACAAGTAAGCAGTCAGTTGTACTGCCAATAAGCACTAATGCTTTTCCATATGAATTCCTCTGTGAATTTGTACAACTCCTGCAATACACTTTAAAAATATATTTATTCATTGTAACATTTATCTTCGGGCTAGAATTTTTTTCTATGCTTTTCAGAAATGGAAGTTAAGTAAAGCCATACTGCCTGTGGTGAATTATGCTTGCAAGTGAGAGGAAAAATTGTACTGTGGGAAGGTTGAGGCATTATGCCTAAAATGTACAAGGAATAAGGAGTGACTGGGGTTTCCAGTAAAGAATGAGTTATAGGCAGACAGTGATGTAGCCTTGAGAAAATACAGTATGTACAAGTGGAAAAGATAGGATTTTTCTAAAGTTATGTAAATACCCAGAATTTTGAAGATCAGAAGAAAATCAGTTTTTCAAACTTGAGACATTTCATTTCATAACTACAACATTAGAAAGTTTTTTCTTTTCTGTTTGTATGCTAACGTGGGAAGAGACAGTCTAGAACAAAAAGTTTGCTTTGTCTTCCAGATGTGGTTGGTGTTTTTCTTCCATCACCTTATGCTCAATTTTTTTTTCTATTTGGAATAGTAATTTCTATAGGAAATGATTGTGAATTATTCCCTCATTTTTATTTCCACGTTTTTCCCTTCAAATTTAGAATTACCTATTTCTAAACCTAATTAAAAAAAAATTGTAAATACTTACAATCTTTTCCTTATAGTGTCGCAGAGTTGTGAGAGGGCTTTTTGTCACTGAAAGAACTTGCAATTTTTCTCCTTGAGTTTTGCAGAAAATTTTCTGAACCTTGAATATAACACCATTCATCTTTCTATCACAGGAGAAAGAGAAGCAGTCTCGAGTCCTGCTTATCTGTAGTTACAAGCATAGTCAGTAGCCTTTTATCTCAAAGAAAACAGGTTTAGCTAGAGAAATGAGAAGCTGTGAAAGAAAGGAATATAAATACTATATTTAAGAAACTGACTGATAATTTGGTAGTTTGCAAGAGGTCAACCATTTTTTTTTCAGTAATACTTCAAAGATCAAGGGATCTAAAGTAGCATTGATTATTCTCTTGTAAATAGGGACAAAATAATTATAGATATTTGGCTGCTTTTTTAAAATGGAATCTTGATCATGGTACAAGGTGATTTATGGATATTTTTTCAAAGGTTTGTTTGTTGGCTAAACTAGCAATTTATCTCAAATACAGGAAAAATAAAACATATTCTCTTTTTATCGAATTTTTATTGTTTGAAAAAAATCTAAAACATATAGCCTTTAAGCAGCTGCAGAAGATATATGAAGAACAAATAAGGTGGTACATTCATAATCTGCATTTAGTTAAGTATGATTATGTTTAATATTTCCATATAATTGCCATTTTGAAAACTGGTAATCCTCAGAGATCATAAATTGAGCCAATGCTGTTCAAATTTAAAATGCTAGTTGATCATGCAGCAGTGCTGAATTCTGCACAAATAGTCAATCCTGGTTGGTTTAGCTGCAAACATAAACATGTGACCCTGAATTGTCTCCTCATGCTTCAGCTTAGCATATCCCATACCCTCATCAAATAGTATGGGAGCTGAAACATCCCTTTTGAAACTGGGAAGTACAGATGGGGATAAAATATTCAAAGCAGAGCTTCCTGCACTGATAGTGTATCCCCTCACCTTAAGAAGGACTGGAACATCATCATCATCACTTCGGTTATCCTTAGAAAAATTTTTTGTCTCTATTTATTGTGCTGAAAAGCAAAAGTAAAATATTGACCAAAAAAGCAGATCAGTGTAAATTCTGTAGCAAAACCTGTCCTCCAATCCAAAGATTTGAGTTCTAGCTGTGTTGCTGGGTTTCTCTAGAACGTGGTGAAGTCTGAGAGGTTGAGGTTGGTTGTGTGCATACTTCAACCTGCATTTTTCAGTGAGGACACCCCCTTAAAACTTTGCTTTGCCTGATTGACTTGGATGGAGTTCTTGCTCCTGCTTCTTCTCTTTTTCATTAGTTTGCAATACTGTTCTCAGCTGTTGTATATAAATTATTAGTTACTCTGTGGACGTAGTAATTTAAGTCATTATGGAGCCTATTGCAGGACTGGGACTTTATCTGGGAATTTATCTTCCTCCCTTTTTTTGGGTAGTGTTCCAGATGATTTATGAATATAATTTAATTGTGGTGTGTTGCAGAAATACAGAGAAGCCTGGATCCCAGCAAAGAACAGTGGTACAGCTCTCATGACTCTTCATGACCTCAGTCTTCATTACTTTGATTAAACAGCAGGAAAGGAAAGAAAATCTCCCTCATAGCTTTCAAAAAAATTGCAGTACTTTTGTTCCTTTCACTTTAGTTTGACTTGCAGAAATTACAGCTTTGGTTTTATAGCAACTGCAGTAATTATGGCTGCAAAAGGATTTCAGTTACAGCACCCTTTTTTCACACTACTGTACCTTTTTGGTAGGCTGCTTTTTGGGGAATGAAATTTTCCATGTGATGTGGCTGTGAGATGTAGAGGAAGTAAGACTTTACTTATCTTTGGGTTTGGGCAAGGTTGGAAAAGTACATTTTTGAACCAGTTTATTTTTTCATCTTTTTAACATCTACACAGACAGTTTGCATTCAACTTGATGTGTAAATGCAACTAGTGAAGACAAAATTAGTCTTTCACAAGTAGTATATTTTAAAAGTTTGAGAAAACAAAAATACTTACTAGTAAGTTCACAGTAATAAAATAAAAGTCTAAAAGGTCTTTGAGTGCTTTCAAGTGAAGGGCTTTTACAACCAGAGGTCAAAAATGACCTTTCTCTGACCGACTGTAGCTAGGGGCTGACACCACACAATGAGGATGCCCTGGAGACAGTGTGGTGGGAAGAGATGGTGTGTGTCTTCCTCTGAAAGTGGCAGGGAGCTGCCATGCTGTTGGGATTTGGGTAATGTCAGTGAAGGTGATGATGAAGGTATCGGAGTAGGATAAAATCTTTTCAGTCTTTAAAGGACACTTGCAGTAAGCACCCATTCTATTGGAGTGGGTGAGAAAGAGGTGGTGAACACTGTCGTTTATAAAATATATTTGAAGGAAAGGTATCTGCAGAGAAAGCAAGAGTGGACATCTTGAAGGATAATTCCCAGGCAAGCTGTCCCTCTGCCCCTCATGCCAGGCTGTCTTCAAAACAGGGATCTGCCTCAGCATGTGTATCACCTGTGGGGAAACCCACTGCCCTGGTGAGGGCTGCAATGCAGTTTGGATGGCAGTACATACAGAGAATGTGCTCTTGTGAAATCCCTCACTGAAGTCTGGTGAAGCTAGGCAATGTCATCATTCCCAGTGCATGCTCGATTGTTCATAGTGCACACATTGAATGTGAAGATGATGGTTTCCTATAAGTCCTACCTGGTGAACATGCCCTTTTCAATTGTTTGCAGCTTGGAAAGCCTACTGAAATGTTAATCTGAGTTGGAGTCTTTGGGTACTACAAGGGAAGGATGGTAGAGCAGATACATTTTATAACTACGACAAAAGAGAAACAAGATGGTTATCAAGAGTGCTTCTTAGAGAAGCAGACTCTCATTTGTGTATTTCCTTTTCCCCCCACATGCACTTACCCATGAGGAAAAGGTCAGGTGAAAATTAGGGTAACCTGTGGGTAGATAAAAAAGGATTTGATTCATTGTTCATGTAGCTGGAATTAGTTCTCGTGATCTGTGCTCCATTCACTGACCAGGTACCTGGGCTGTAGCCCTATTTTTGACCTTCATGGTGCCTGGATGGTCTGCAGCAGGATTCCACACAGATGGCTCTGAGGCTGCCCTTCAAGTTTGTTGAGAAAAATAGGCTTGCTTTTCATGCTGAGTTTTCATATGCACTGTCTCCACTCGTACTCTCTTCAAAAACATTTCCTTCCTCCATTGCACTTTGTTTGCTTTGTGTCTATCCAGACATTTGTATTGTATTAACAGAAAGAAGAGGATTTAAGAAAGCAAGGGTATACTTTACACTTTATACTTATTCTAGTTCAGAGACTGCTGATCTTGTTTTAGGTTGCTTTATGTCTGTCTTCTGGGAGAAAAAAAATGCTGAATATGTAAATTTTCCAGCTAGCAGATTGGGTAGAAGGTAAAAAGAGTTAAAAAAAGAACATGATTCCAAATCAAGAACATATAGCATATTCCTTTTTTGGTTTACAGGATATGCAGTCTATGCCTGACTACTTTGTATATAAATGACTCCTGACAGCATTATTGTAAATGACTCTGGAAGTTTTCTTCAGGCTGACCAAAAGCCAAGTGTTTCCATTAATGAGAAGTACCACAGAAATTTTATAAAGCAAAAATGTAATTTGTCTGCCTTTCCCGCAGATGTGTCCATGCCTCTTTCCCTTCCCCAGCATACCTTGTCAAGGCCTTCTGATACCCATTTCCCTCTGGTGAGGTTTGCCAGCTCTGAGCTGATGAGCAAGGAGTGAGTTTGGGAGCTGTGGGATCGACCGGTCAAGGCCTTGCTCTGCTCTCAAAATTATACATATATTCTTACCCTCCCCAACAGTATATGAAGATAGCAATATCATTTTGCTGTCTTAAAATCACTGGATATTGTTGCTGCATTTTATTCAAGTTGCAGTGATGGACATAGAGATTGGTCTACAGATCTGGTTATACACACAGCTGAGCTCACAGGAGATGGCAGCAGCAGTGGTCACAAGGAAGTGCCACTGGAAAGACTGACATTTACTTTAAGAATAGGCTAGAGGAGCTCAGGGACAGGCATTGCTGTACAGAGGACCTTGACAATAGTTTCTTGATCTTTGTTACTGCCATGTTCAGAGAACTGGGACTTTGCATGTACTCAGTAATCAGGTGCTCCTGATTGCAATTTCCCTTCCCATGTCATTCTTTTCAAATGGTCTGTCAGTTTATGTTGTCATGCATTTAGGGCTCTGTTTGTTAATGTACCATTTACTCTCTGTGGGGATTGACCAAATCCGTTCCTAAGCAATACCTTACATTCAGACCATGTGTTATGTTTATCTAGAGAAATAAAAACAATTTTAATTGTAGGTGGGATTTGTGTGTGTATCTTTAAGAAACAGTTTTAAAGCAAGCCTAATGGGACTGAGCTTGAAGTTTGAAAATCATTGCTAATTGAGTAGAGGTCTTTCAGAAACCTTTAGGTCTCGTGTTTCTGTAATAAGGGATTAGTGTGTAACAGTACTATGTAAAATACATAAGAGAAGAAAAATATGTTACAGTTCTAGTAAATGGAAAGAAAAATGGGCCTTTTTTAAACTGTTACACTTTTTATAGGTTTTTTTTGGTCCCTCGAGGCTGGGGTGGAGCTCAGGACGCAGCACAGAATTTTTCAATGTGTAGAAATGATCAGACCAAGGGCAGATTTTTGAAAACTATGCATGCAATCTTCATTCATGTTAAAAACAACATAATCACAGAAACACAGAATATGCTGAGCTGGAAGGAATTCACAAGAGTCTTAGAGTCCAACTCCTGGCCTTGCACAGGACCATCCTCAAGAGTGACACCATGTGCCCAAGAGTGTTGCTCTTCTTGAGCTCTGTCAGGCTTGGTGCTATGACCACTTCCCTGAGGAGCCTGTTCCAGTGCCCAGTCACCCTCTGGGGGAAGAACCCTTTTCTAATATCCCACCTAAACCTCCCCTGACACAACTTCAGGCCATTATCCTGGGTCCTGTCACTGATCATCACAGAGAAGGGATCAGTGTCTGCCCCTTCTCTTCTATCATGAGGAAGTTGTAGACTTTGATAGCTATATGCAGGGTCAGTTGGAAGGGTAATCATTTCATTTGCATGTCAAAGATGTACATTCACATACACAGAGAATGAAATGGGCAGGTGCTATTTAGGCAGGGATTTTCAGAGAAAACTGGTTTTGACTAGTTGTTTAGCTCACTGTTTGGATGTGACAGTATTGCAGTTGAAGGTTATCATCTGAGATACTAATGTGAGAATTCATGATGGCAACAGTCATTATTTGAAGAATTCCATAAATTTCTACCCATCAAGCTGTTTTCTTTGACCAAGTGCTTTAAAAACAAATATTAAAGATGAAAAGAAGTGAAGGACATGTGAAGTACAACTTTCAAAAGGTGTAACTTTTCTGGTTGTGTAAATGTCGCAAATGTTTTCAGGACTGCATGGCTGCAGTGATGTTCACCTATGCTTCACCTCTGAGGTAATGATTTCATCAATTGGGTGTGCAGTTTTTCCTTTCTTTCAAAGAAAGATTTTACTTTGTTTCAGGAGAAATGACTTCTGGACTTTTTGAGTAATCCTGATTTTCTTTGAAAATGAGACAATTTTCCTCTCTTTGGATTCCCAGAGAAGGAGATTAACAAACCTTCATGAATGGTATTCTGAGTCTTATGGTAGTCATGGCTTCTTCTGGGTAGCCAATTTTCATTTTATATTCCATTTACACTAGCTAAGAAAGTAAACTGGCAAACCTTCAGTCTTTACATAATTTTGTCTTTGCAAAGCAGGTAACATCGTTTATGTGAAATGTTGTGGTTTATGTAGTGTACATAGAATACCACAAATATCTCAATTAGTATTTCCTAAAGCATTAAGGTTAAGCAACACTAAATGTAACAGTCTTACCCAAGGATTTAGGAAAATATTTCATTCATCTACCATAAGCTGGGACTGCTAGCAGCGAACAATTGTTAATTTAGGATCCTGTGGATGATTTGTAATATATTTTTATGCTGTTTTGGTTTTTTATTATCTTTCTTAATGCCTTTTCCAAGGAAAAGATGTAGTCAATTGGTAAAAGATAGTTGTGAAGGTAGACCTTTAAGATGACATGTGCTGCAAGCTGGCAGTCAAAGGAGTGGAAAAGTTAACTGAGGCTATTTCTACATAATGAAAAGGGTTTTCCTCTCAGAGGCCTTGGAAAAACTTGCTGGAGGTGGATACTGACAACTGTAGCATGAGCTGTATTTTTTCCTTTTTGTTTCCTTTTTAAATGTCAAATGCTGAGAGAAGTCTCTTCTTTAGAGATGAGTAGTGCTAAAAACAGGTTTCTGTGGAAAGACAATTCCAGCCACTTTAAATAAAAAGAAAACCTAAAAATCCTTCCATATTTTTAACAAAACTGAGCTAAGTAAGCCTTTTCTTTTCATCCTGTTGCTTGTGATGAATCATTTTTTTCTTCCTCGCCTGAGTGAGATATTTTTTAAAATAATCAAATTACCTGTGGGCAGAGGTAAATAATTTCTGCCATCTAGATTTGAATATCTACTCTATTGTATGGAGCTTTTTACAGGACATTTTTCTATTCTTAGAAAAAATGCTCTATTGAGACAGAATATACCAGTAAGTCTAGCCTATAAATTTCCCTTCGTGTTCTCATTTGTAGCTGTTTTCATGATTTCAGGTTATGGAGAATTCTAGCTGTCACACTTGAAATCAGTCTGGATGGTGGGGAAGCTGAGAGTAGTTGTCTGGACACATGCCTTTATCTTGGGAGAGGGAAGAAAGGAGGGCAGTGCATTTTTAGAAAGCTTTCTCAACTCACATCCTTCCCCATGTTGTTCTCTAAGATGATAAAACATTGCTGACCTATTGCCTGGCTATCCATGATTACTATAGCAAGGCCATTAGAACTTGTGGTACAGCAGCTGTACTTTGTCCCCTCAGAATGTGTGTGAGAGTCTTTCCTTTGTGATTATAGCCTCTTCAGAATAAAGTTGCGATGCATTAATGAAATATATCCTAGCAATAATATTGGCCCATGATTTGATTATGGTAATAAAATCACTTGTACATGGAGTCAAAAGTGCTTCATTAAATACTTACACATTTTGTTAAGGAGGATGAGAATGTATTCATATTTCATGAAGTTTATGCTGTGCTTTTAATGCATTTGTAAATATGGACAATATCAAATACTGTTCGCCAGAAATAAACAGATTAAAATGATCTGAAACTTAAGAGTCCCAAAAGCTTGCTGAAGAGCTCTCTGGCTCCATATTGTAAACTTTTTCTAAATCTTGCAATGCAAGGGAAATTTCAGGAAGCATTGAGAGCTTTTAAGTGTCAATATACCAAAAAAGGGTAGGAAAGCTGATCTAAAGGGCTGTAGATTGACATCATCGTGTAAACAATATAATGAAAATGCAATTATGTCATGCTCAAGAAATTAAAGGAACAAAACCAGCTTGATTTAAAACAGAAAAAAACCCCAAACCCTGAGTAATGAATTAATGAGTTTGATCAGTGAAGGTAGCTATGAAGATTGTGATAGAATTTTACAGGCTTGCAATTTCACTTAACGTTTTAGGCACTATGATTTAAAAAAAGATTTTAAAAAAATTGCACAAAATCTGTATATATAAAAGTCAATACTTACAAAACTGATGTAGAAAGGAGATGTCAGTATAGGGTTATTAAGTGGGTTATTTCTAATTATGTTCCACAGAGATCAGTAAAAAGCTTAAAATTAGTTAATAAAGATCTGAAAATAAATACAAAATTACTTGCACATTTTGCAGGTAACACAAAAATATTCGGTTAAAAGAGGAGGATAGGAACTTTTTTATAAAGTGCTTTAAACCATCTACTATGCTGAGCCACTTAAGTAAAGTTTATTTTAATCCATTTAAATGTGAGATCACTCATCCAGGAGCAAAGACTGTGCATCCTGCCTATGAAGGGGGAGAAAGGGCTTTTTCCTGGTTTGAGACAATTCAAAGGAAAACACTCTGGAATAAGTTGCCTCCTTAAAGGTTCCAACAATCCCATTCCACCAATAAGAAATTAATACTAATAATGAAAGTGGAAGAAAAAGTGGCTTATTAAGAAACAGAATGCCAACAGGGAGGGGAAAAAAAAGTTAAAAATGGCTAGATATCAAACTGTTAGACCTCACCAACCACCTGGAGAAAAGAAAAAGCCAAAATCCTGGAAATACCCATTCCCAATATGGGATACAAGATTGCACCAGCTCCGCCTTGGGAAGGCAGGAGCTTCATAGAACAGTTCCAGCAGCAGCAGCAGATCTGATGGCTTGTCCAGCAATGACCTCCTCCCCACTTGGAGGCTCAGCACAGCAGGCGGGGCAGGTGAAGCTGCTGGGCTGGAGCCACTCCGTGTCTGCCTCTGCCCAGCTCGGCGCCTTGAACAGCAGCTGGAGTTGGAGTGGGGCGGCTCTGCTCCACTTCTGTGATGCCACCTTTTTTTTTCAGACAGGCAGCTGTGGAGTTTGTCCTCAGGGCAGCTCAAAGTTCGCAGCTTCTCCAAGCCAAGGGAAAAAAAAACCTAAAAAGAAAAAGAAACCTTTGCCTAAGCAAAGATAAAGTAGCCAGCAGGACAAATACCACACAAAGACCTGTGCACAAGCAGCCTCCACACACACAGGTGCATGAGGTCCCTGGATACAGGATCTTAAGGATACAGTAACTGGTTTTGGACACAGATGATTATGGGATACAATATCATGATGTATCACCCTAAGGGAGGAGTGTCTTCTGCAAAGCGCGGGCCCTGACAAGGATTTCAGGATCATAGCAGACCAACAATTGAACATGACTTGTCAGCATGACGCTTGGCAAAAAGCAGCAGTGAGCTCTTTGGGTATATGTACAGAGAGAATGGTGCCTTGGAGTGAGTCTTCTTCTGTATAGATTGTTACTTTGGCTGGGGGTAGAATTGTGTGTTCACTGATGAGATGCTTCCTGTTTAGATGATGTTGTAAAATACTGTAAAACCTGTTCAAGTGTTCAAGGGAAGGCCTCACTTAGAAATTCAAACCAATCACAGCGTTCTTATTTTAATGGAGGCCAAGAGGCACCTAAGTAGCTATTTGTAATCTAGCAGAGAAAGGTGTGACAGAAACCTGTGACTGAAATGTGATGCCACATATATTTAAAGAGGCCAGCACCAGGACCTTTTAAATTCAAGAGGGATTACTGTAGGAGCTAACTATATGTGTTCCTGGAAAATACACTGTAGCTAAACAAATTATTTCACGTGGTGGAAGCTGAATTGTAATGTCTGGAATGTACAAGAAGGTAGACTAAATGCTGCAGTCTATTACTGCCTCTTAGGATAATTTATTTTTAAGAGGGGGGAATTTAAATTATCATTCGTCCCACAATATTTGTTTCTAAGTCTTCTCTGTTGATAAAATAGAGACAAATTGTAGGAAAGTAATATCTGTTTCTCTGTACAGGAGTTTTGAAATTGCACCAAAGCAAAGACATATGACAAAATCTCGGAGCCAGTGGGATAAAAATGGCAGAATGTGATTCGTGTCTGGGAGTGAAGATACAGTTTTTGAATAAATAATACAGGAATTGAGATAAAGTTCAAAATATTGCGACTTGTTAGCGTCAGTTTGTATTCATTACCCTCACAGTGCAGTTTGGTGAATAAAACACACTCCTGGTGTTATGTATCCAAGCCAAGGCAAAGCTCAGTTGGTGCTTGAGCAGGCTGTGCAGGGAGTCTGATACACACTTCTGATCTGTGATTCTTTTGTGAAAGACTGTCTGTGTCTACTACTGGAGCTCCCTTCACAGCTATTTTTCTTAAGTATGACAAAGCATTTAGGGGTTGCTAATGGTGATTTTCAGGATTTGGTGTGTTCTGCTTGTAGGGTCAATGCTCTGTCATCCTGGCCTGTTGCCTTGATATCCTTATCCTTCTTCTTCACTTTGTCTTTCCCAACCTCTGAGTACCATGCTTCTGATGCACTTACAGCTCTCTGCAGTTGCTCCTTGCAGTGTCTGATATTTTTCCTCCCATGCACTTACTGTTCTCTGATCTGCTCTTACTTCAGCACGGCATTCCAGCCAATTTGGAAATGAACAGACCCTGGAAAAATATGTTCCAAAGTTCATTCAGTAGGAAAATTAAGGAAAGACTTCACTCCTGAAAATGAAATAACATCAATTTTGACCTAGTTTGATAGCTAGGGTGAGCCATTTATTATGGTTGATACTGTTACCAGAACTACTTCCAATCCTAGTGCTGCTGAGCCCTCAGCCTTTGAAAACTTAGTTACCCGAGGGCAGTGTTGCTGTGCTACATACACTCAAACTGGAGGGCAACAAAGAGCTCTTTTCCCTTTGAAGCTGAGTCTGCCATGGTCATTGTCATAGGTGTTTTTTGGCATGATGCAACTGGTTCCAGTCGCCTTATGCCTTAGACCTGAGAATCCTTTCTCCACAGGATTGTCTCTTGGTTTTTAATGGGTTGCTGTATACACAAGAGGTCATTTTGTATCATAGTCCTTCACAAAATGTCTATATTATGCTCAGGGTACCATGGAAATGATGATAATCAGGAGGAAAAAAGTAGTTATTTCTGAGACACCCAAAGACCCAAGGAGAGCAATCTGGACAGATCAAAATTATTTTACACCTCTACAATGCAGGATAATATCTAGTGCAGTTAAATGTGTATTTTAATAACTTTTTGTTATATCTTCCTGAAAACCAAATTATAAAACAATAAGCCAATCACCAATGTCCCCTGCCCCCATCTTCCCCCCACCCCTCACTTCTTCTGATACTTTCTCCTTATGACCCCCACTGGTTAGAATCTCTTTCAGACCTCTCCCCAAGGATCTGTGTGTATTTAGCTGTCCGGGCCTGTGGTTGGGAAGAGGTTGCCCTTTCCCAACTTTGCTGAAATCTCTTCTCTTGTCCCAGATCACAGCATATTTTGTTTATCCATTTAGAGTCACTGCATATCATCTAGAGTAGTCTTCCATGTATCCCACAAGTTTATGTTGTTACCAAAATTTTATGTGTTGTGAAACAGAGAGATGAGGATTTGAGAAAGTACTGCTGTTAGGATAAACACACTTGACCCATTGGATAATGTGTAAAATAATAAAAAATACTCAAAGGAGAACATGTAATCAAAGGAAGTGTGTAAAGTGGTAATACCTGCACCAAATCATAGTAGGCTGAAACTTTATTGCAGTTCATGCAATATTGCTGTTGTAAAGTGCCATTTTTTTCTATTCCCCATGAATGCACCTCCAGCTTCAGAGAAGAGCTCTCAACTTTGATCTCAGGAACTGGTTTCCACTTACTTGTGGAAATACTTGCCTTGTTTGTTTTTAAAGCCCACTGAACTTGAAGGGAATGTTTTGGTTTTCCTTGGTTCCCTTGAGAAACACTTGTTCATTCTGCTCTCATCCGTGGGGATAAACAGTCTCCCTTTGTCGTAGTATAATGTCCTCTAGCCCAGCCATCTGAGAGCTGGGCAGCTTCATTTGCTGATGTGGCTTCTAAGCAGGAGGTTCCTACCTCTTCTTAAATGATCTGTGAAACATGGAAAAAAGCCTTATCATTGTTGAAAGGAATGGCAGGCTTTCTGTTGATTTGTGATTTCAGCTGTAAATGGACTAAAATGACCATAAGGTTTATGAAGTACTGATGTATTGATTCTTTCCTGTTTTTCCTTTTGGTTTCACGTAAGTTGTGAGCAGACACTCAGAGTCTGAAGAGGGGAGAGCGTTAGCAAAATGCTGTCTGGATGATCAGAGGAGAATGGTAAAAGAGGAGAAAAGTGGTGGGGAGGAAGATGACATGGAGACAGGGTGTTACTGGGGTGGTTGTTAGCATACTGATATGTAGGTATGTGCAGAACCAGAGGCTGGCAAAATGTCCCTGGCACCATGTGTAATGCTTGTGCTATGTAATGGATAAGTTTCCTTTAACTCTTCTTCTCAATATTTCTTGGTTAATAATATTAATTCTACTAGTTAGAGTGTTACAAAATAGTGATTTGGAATTTGTCATCCTTAGAGATAAATATTGCTACCAGAGCAACATGGTTCCCTCACCCTCTTCAGATATCACAGCTCATATCTGTACAGAAGTCATGGCATAGGGGAGTAAAGAGCTCAACCAGAAGGCTTCTAGTAGATACCTGAGATATGAAATATGAATTGATATTAAATATAAAAGCTGACATCACAAATGAGCTCTATTCACATTATTAAATTCCTGTAACAAAGCAGACAATTATAACACTCTTTCCTTTTACTTGTATTGATTTTAGATTCTGCTCTGAAGAGGATTAGGCTAATAAATACTATGTCCTCTGTTTAGTAGTGCAAGAATAGACTTGGATCACGTTATTACAACTGTATTGGGTTTGTATGGTCAGGTTTTGGTAGCATGGGGACTGCAGGGGTTCTTCTGTGAGGAGCTACTGGAAGCTTCCCCCACATCCAACAGAGCTAGTGTCAATTGGTTCCAAGACAGACCAGCTGCTGCCCAAGGCCAAACTGGTCAGAGATGATGGTACCACCTCTGTGATAACATATTTATGAAGGAAAAAAAAGTGAGACTGAGCAGATATAATTGTGCTCAGAGAAAAGAGGAGTGAGAATATGAGACAGCAGCAACTATGCAGACACTATGCACATGAGTTCAGTGGAGAAGGAGGGGTAAGAGGTGCTTCAGGTACTGGAGCTGAGATTCCCCTGCAGTTGCTGGTGAAGATCATGGTGAAGCACCTGTGCAGCTGCAGCCCATGAGGGACCACAGGGATGCAGAGATCCCCCTGCAGCCCATGGAGTGGACCCATGCAGTACAGAGCATAGAGAGAAAAGCAAGTTTCTTGGTATGACTTGTGACTCCATGGGCTACCCATGCTGGCACAGCCTGTTCTTGCAGGACTGCACCCCATGGAAGGAACCCATCCTGGGGCAGTTCATGAAGAACTGTAGCTTGTGGGAAGGACTCATGCTGCAGAAGTTCATGGAGAGCTGACTTCCATGGGAGGGACCCTATGCTGGAGCAAGGGAAGGACTCTTCTTCCTGAGCAGCAGCAGAAACAACACATAATGAACTGACCATAACCCCCCTCCCCCATCTCCCTGTGTGACTCTGGTGGAGGAGGTAGAGCTTGGGAAGGAGGGAGGGATGGGAAAAATGTCTTTTTAAGATTTGTTTTATTTCTCATTATCCTGCTCTGATTTTGATTGGGAGTAAATTCAGTTCATTTCATCATGTCGAGTCTGTTTTGCCTGTGATGGTAATCAGTGACTCCTTATCCTTGGATATCAGTGGATGCCCTTGTCTTTATCTCAGCTCATGAACCTTGGGCACCGGCATTCAGCCCGGTCAAACCACTACAGCAACCATCTCCCAGATTCCCATTGTGTTCTGTCTATTCTAAGAAGGATTTCTATTTTTGTGTGTAAATACCTCTAGATTTCATAAGTAGTCTGTTCTTATCTCAGTAGTTTGTAAATGAAACTATAGGAACATCAATCTTCTCATGTACTTTGCCTCTCTCTTTCAGATGCATGCAGACAGGAAGGCATGCTGAATAGTACGTTGTTTTCTTTGCAAGAGTTCCAAGGACCGTTTCTATCACTTCGACTTTACTGAATTAACTGTCAGTAAAAACATTGATGTTAAGCTTCTTTCATGTCTAGCTATCCTCTTCTGCTCAGGATGATTCTGCTTATTTTGAATCCTGACACAATGCTACGATTTTTTCCTGGATATTTTTATAGGACACTGGACTTAACTAGAATGTTTCCTTGTTTAATACATATGTTTCTTATAAAACTGTATTGATGAAATGCTTTTTATAACAACAGCATTGAAAGAATCATAACAGCATATTGTCAGGTCTTCAATTCAGGAAAGATGGTTAAAATGAAGTATCTATCAAAATATATTTTCCACTGCTACTGTGATGTTTCAGAGCCATCCAGCCTTTTTGTCCTCTGCCTCTTGACTCTTCTAGCAGATTTTCAGCCACCTGGACCATTTGAGATACCAGGGTTCAAACTAAAGTGACATCTAGACATCTGTCAGTTGGTACAGACTGATGCTTTTCTCAAACAAATCCATTGCAAATCTAGGGAATGTAGCAGGATAATCTCATCCATGGACGTTTGACCTACTGGTAGTAAGGTTACCTGCTGGATATAACATAGATATACTTTATGACAGTGTGAGAGAATATGTACCCTGTCCTGGTGGCAGCCAAGACTGTTAATTTTGGCAGTGGTCACAAGGGGCATGGCTGGAACCTGGAGGTTATTCTATACCAGCTCGTGTAATTTTCCAGTAATGGGGAAAGGGGTCCCTTTTCTGGGTCACAGCATGTGACAGAGGGAGTGGTTGGATATTGTCAGGTGTTTTTCTCATGGTGAACATGTGAATCATTCACCTCTTTCTTGTATATATTTCTATTGTTGCTGTGACTGTTCATTGTCTTATTTCATTGCTGTTTACAGTAAATTGTTCTTATCTCAGCGCTTTTGGGCCTCTGATTCTTCTCTCCAGCCCACTGCAGGAGGGAGGAGAGAAGGAGAGGAGTAAGCAAGCAGTGCACGGTTTGGAGTGATTCAGTGGGAACACTAAATTGGGGAATACCATTCTTAAACCACCACAGACTCATATACATGAAAGGGTGGGGAATCCTGTCTCAATTCATATAAACCTGTTTTAGATGGTTATTTTCCCTGAGAAGTGACAGGCACCTTCAAAAGGGAGCGGGCATTTAGTCAGGTACTTTGTGGGATGGTCAGTGGGAAACACTGAAGAGAAGAGCATGTCATTCTCCTGTGTCCTGTACAGAGATTCTGGAGGCAGCCTTTTGACTACTTTGCTATTGGCTCTTAAAATGTGCCTAGATACTTCTGTCATATTTTTTTTTTCAAGAGAAAAAAGAAAAACCATCATGAGAATAAGAGAATGAAGGAAGGATGTCTGCTTCTTCTCACAGAGTAGGTCAGAGGTTTACTCATGGCTGTGAAGAAGCAGATAGAACTCAGGCGAAGACTGGAGGGCACAGTGCCATTCAGTGTCAATCAAGCAGCAGTCATCAGCTGGTTGAGCTGTATTATGCCTTCAGTCTGAAATACCACACACAGCCAAAGGGGCATAGGACTAGCAAGGAGGGCTCCTGACCGCCCCTGTGGGCTGTGGCCTCATGAAGGGGTTGGGAGAGTCAGTTGTCACCTCAGTCCTTGGCTCTGAGGACAGCTTGTGTGGGAGATTTTGCATGAAGCTAACAACACTTTTCCAGGCGCATTGGTGTGTTGATCTTTTAGCAGACCTCTTACCATATATGATGACGCAGGGGCCAAAGATCTTAAACTCCTTGTCCTGTAACAGCTTCATACGCAGCACTCCTGTGTTTGACTTCTCAATCAGGGTTGGAGGGAAATGCTGTATAAAAGGAATCGGGTAGCTGAACTAACACTTATTCTGCACTCAGTGCCGTTTAAGACACCTTTAAAGGAAATCTCTTAAAGGCTTTGTTTTGATAAAGGTTTGTATCAGTGGAATATGAAATGTGGAAACTCCAGTGGAAAAAAAAAAAAGTGTATGATAAGTTACATATGTGCGGGAAGCATCTGGATTTAATTACTGTCTCTATTCTGTATACTCTTCCCTGCTGAAATAGATTATATTTTCAGAAAGAGAACAAAATAAATAAAAGCTTGAGTTGTTACCCCTATTCCTCCTTCTTGGGTTCTCTTTGCTCACCTAAGTTTGGATCTTCATTTCATAAATATCCATCAGCTCCTGGGCTTTCTAAGAATTAGTATTTTTGTGTTGTCGGTATTGCATGTGTCTTGTCATATATTTCAGATTGGTTGTGCTTTGCCTGGTACAAGGAAAAAGCTAGGCATTTTAACCCAACAGGTTTGTTTTCTTCAGAGGGTAGTAACATGATTTTAGATAGTCAAGGAATTTTCCGTATTTTTCACCTGAAAAAACCCCAATGAAAGACTGAAAGTGAACTGTGAAAGAGAGAAAGGGAGTGGGTAATAAAAACATAACTGAAAACAGTAGGTCAAATACAAGAGCTGACATTCAAATGTGTAAAAAGAACACAAAACTATATTTCCATAATGCATTTTAGTCCAGAGCTGGAAAATCAAGATCTGAGATCACTAATACACAATACCGAATTTGGATGGCAGGCAGTAACTTTTCTTACCGATTACCATGAGAGGATTATCCATAGTGTATTATTGCTAAGCCTTTGTAGCCTTTTACATAGAATATTTGCACTATTGATTGCAATTTCTGCTATGCCCACATCAGTAATGCCTTTAGCACTTGCCAGCTGATAGCAGGAATCCAGATACACATGGATGGTGAGCACTTAGACTCACAGTGAGATTGTACTCAGCTTAGGTTTTGACTTCCAGCTCTTCATTCAGTGTCTCAGGGTGTTCTCTCAATGCATACAGGCTCCCAGGCGCCTGGTGTTTATTTAAGTAGATTTAGGATTCTCTTTTTTCTTTCCCAGGACATCTTTTCACTTTTCTGTATGTGTGCCAAGAGGAGCTGCTGACCTAATGGAAACAGTTGTGTGCTGGAGTAAAGCATTTAGGAAGAGGATAAAGAAAGCACTTCTGTTCTTTCGAAGACTAACCCTAAATAACATCAGGGCATGTGACACCCTGAAAATACTTAGTTTTTTGGGTTTTTTTTCCTGTTCTAAACTTTGAGATTATTCAGAAGTCTTGTAATAGTTGAAGTTTAGCAACAAAGGCTATTCACCTACTTGTTGAATTGTAGCTGTCTCAAGATCTTAAAATAGTAGCATGTATGATTGAAACATCAGGCCTCTGATTGCCTTCATCTACTATTAATTTGACAGAAAAATTCAGCTGTAACTTTGTAAATGAGCCTTTACTAATCAAGTAAACTTTTAGTTCTGTCTCTTCTCTGGAAAAAGAGTTTGCAGTTGGGTTTTTTCCCCTCTTAACTACAGTAACATCTTAAAACCTTTACAAATATATGTATTAAAAAATCCCCAACTTGTGTGTAATGGAAAGTAGATTTTTCTAGCTGATTTCGTCATGACCATGTTATGTATGCCTTTGCAGTGGGGAGACATCAACTCTAAAATTATGCCAGTCTGAAATAACCTATTACAAGTCCCAGAATATCTTTATCAAAGTAAGCAGAGGACAGAGGAAAGCTGTTGCTAGGAGAAAGGTTGTTATTCTTTTGCATAGTAGGAGGCTGAAAGTATTAACTTGCACTGGGACTTAGCACCAAGGTATCTAAACTTGCAGTTGCTAAGTGTTGCAAGGAACAGGGCAAGGAGATTAAGTTGCTCCTTATTCGTTTTCAGGTACTAGAATGACATGTACACATTCATTCATTTGAAATGAATGAAAATCAGTCTTCAAGTTAAAAGCCAATTTGTCTAAGTAATACTCTCATTGAATTACATGGCTTTTAAACCTTGCACCTTGGATGACTCACAGTTTAGAGAGGGAGACTGAGAGAAACATGAGAAGATAGTTAATTTTAAAGTCAAGCCTTGTCATCTTATTAGTTCATAAGCTATAATGTATGTTTATTAAGACCTACAGCACGATTTCCTTTGATAGATTGTGGCAGTAGTGGCTTTTGTTTCTGAAGGCTGGTGGACATTTGAGTAATTTTTGAGATCACTGATCAGGGAACTGTTTATCTCTTGACACTGAGCTGAGGATTTATGTGGTAGTGACCTGTGAATTGATTAAAGCTGTATACTGGATTAGCATTAGCACAGTGTCTTTCATGCATTTTGCAGCATTAATATGTTGTCTGTTAAACTGGGATTGTCAAATTTATTCCTTGTATTTAAACCTGTAAAAATTCCTAGTTATTAGTGCTTGTTATTTAGAACCTGAAGTAAATACATTTAGACTAAAAGTTTCAAGCTGAGTGTTTTAAAAAACAGATTCTAGAATTAATTGTAAACAGAACTTAATTCTCAGAAGTACTGAAAAGCTGTGCTGAATTCAGTTACAGCTCTGGAATTCATGCATGGGTTAAAATCCTGAGGATCAAGTCAGGAGGAATAGAAAAAAGGCTGGACAAATCAGAGAACTTTCCCACAGAGAGAGAAAAGAAAAACTCCAGAAAGACATGAACAAGAACAAAAGCAACAAGGAAGTGTAGAAGTCATCCTGATGATTATGTGCATTTTTTCAGATGATGCTGCTGAACATTAGTTCATATTCATTCCTTTAAAAGGCCATGTTTCATCCTTTATTCCTGCTGTAGATTGTAGGCATTATTTACATCTCAATTTATTTCTCAGCTCATTGGCCATAATTAAAAATGGAATTTGGCACTCTCTAGAGTCCTTGCTGGAGACTTTCACCTTGGTGAAGAAAGGGGATTAAATGTGATGACTTATTGAGCTCATGTACAGTCTCCTGAGTGTACTGTGGCACTGAGCCAAAAGAAAGCTGAAATGATATCCAGTCTGGCAACCACTTGCACCATGAGTAGAATAAATCCTATCCCTAGACTAAAACTCTGTCTTGCTCCAGCCAAATTTGCTTGAATTTCTGATGTGTGTGGGCTCTTAGTAGCCTAAAGTTAAGGTTGTAGAAGGCATTGACTGCTTGCCAAGGCAGTGTGCCTTTTGGATGTTGGACTCTATATTTGTGTGTTGTCATGATGTGCCTTAGTCCATGCCTATTAAAAGTGACAGAAATTATTTCTTACAGTTATCACACTCCATCTTCAATTGGAAATTATGTTCAGAATCACAGATGAGACGTTTGGTCATTGCTTGATTGATCGTTGCTTACTTTTCAGATTTTTAGGACTTTTTGTTACTAAAGTCAAACAGAAATACGGTCATAAATCTGGCAGAGGCTTTGCTTTCTTGCTTCCTTCTCCTCTGCTAAGTCAGAGAAAAAAAGAAGGAGTGTGTGGCCATGTACAATTACGGCCACAACATTCAAAAATTTCTTTGAGGTGATTGTTCTGTGAGAAGACATGGCAAGTCTTTGTAATCACGCTTGCTAGGGTAAGCTTTCCCATTCAGGCATGGTGAAAACTTGCACCAGTTCAGTGACTCCAGTCTGTAAGGATTAAGTATTTATTGCTGTTACTAACTGAACCCTAATAGCATAGTTGTTTCTGTTCATAATTTGAACTCCTTGTATATTACACTCATTGTAGTATCCTTCAAGCTTTTTTTTCAATTACTGGATCTTTGCTGCCCATATGCTATGGTTTGCTATGTTCCTTTTTTCAGGGCTCAGAAATGTCTTTAGCCTTCACCAGTTCCATAGTGTGTGCCTTGTGGTGTCAAACGGTGATTACATGTAAAAGTTACTTGTGGAAATCATATCCCTTGACAAATCCAGTTCATTAGGGTCATGCAACTTATGCAAAAAATGTATAATCTCCTTGACTTGAAGGATTTTTCAGTCTATATCAAACCTTATTTTCATTGGATCTTCTGACTTCCTCTTAGAAATCAGGAATTTAAAAGCAATCTGCGGGCTGTGTCGTCAATATATGATTAAACACAGGAAGCCATACATTTGTGTAGACTGGAAGAGAAAGAAACCGGTCATATTTCCAGCCTAAAATAGTACTTCTCCAGATTGTGCTTGGCCAAATATTAATTATTCTCTTTATGTGTTGACATCCCAGACAGTCTGTGGTGTACCTGTGAGACACAACTGTCTTGTCTCTGTCTTACTGAGGGAAAATGCCACAGACTGTTGCCTTCGTTTTTGAAGGATTGCGAGCAGAAGGGACTGAACATGTGGCAAAATTAATAACCAGGCAACATTCATAATTTTATCCCTACTTAAAGATAAATGGGTATGTGAAATGTGTTTCCCAGGGCTGTGGTGGTGGAGAAGTCACAATTTCACCACTAAAATCAAGCAGAACACCAGCAAACAATAAAGGCACACTCCAACATTCATCAAAGTCAATAGGAAACTTACCTTTTGACATTAAAGGACATTGGGCTGAACACTGCAAGACCATATTAAAACATGTAGAAGTGATTAAGTATTTATTCTTACCATACTGCAGTAATAAAGTTAAAAAATGGTAGGTGGATTTTAATTTACCCACTGCATACATTTTCACTGTTCTGTGTTTACGTAGTTGGTTGTGTACAGTTGGATTAGGTGGCAACTTGCCTGATGATTTGTGTTTGACTGTTGCTGTATGGCATGCTGCTTTACAGTCTTGTTTCTCTGTATACAAAGTCTTCATGTAGGCTGATGACAATCCCCCCTTAAGTTAATACACATGATTTTCTGTGAGAGCAAAGCTAGCAGCTTCTGTGAGTTGAAGTGTTGTTATTTAATAGTCTCAGTATTGTACAATTCCTGTCCTGGGGATGGAACTGAGGAAGGGGCTGCAGGCATGAGTGTCTCTTCTGCTAAGAGGATTAACAGTGCTGCAGATCATGCATAGTCCTTTTTATGGGACTTGGAAGAGGTCAGGCTATCACCACTGCTGCTAGGTCTGTTGTTGATCAGTGTTCTTTACCAAGAAAGCACAAATCACTCCAAGCAATGTACAGTCTGAACTTCAGAACAGTGGCAAACTCTTGTATTAGGGTAGGGAATTTAAGGGCTGGCTGAAGGTGCAGGAGGGTAAATGTCATCCAGCCTGATATTTGCTATTATTCATCCAACTAACCAATGATTTGGGAATTTGGTTAGCCACTAATCTTTGACTTCAGAGATCTGTGGACAGTCATCATACTTGAGAGAGCAAAAGGTTGTCCTGAAGCAGATGAAACAGGGTGGTCTGAAAGCCAGTTAGTACCTAGGTTTCCCACATCTGGAAGATGTAATTTTACTGGCATTGCATCTCAGTTGCTTCTTGTGGTTGGCAGGCTGTGTTCAGAGTAACCCACTAACCAGTGCAATGCAAAGTTGAGTTGGCCCATTTGAAGGTTTGATGTGCTTACTTATGGGATTTATTTATTGCCTCAATTTCATCTGTGCTGAATTAATGCAATGTTTTTAAGTAACTAAAATTTAAGAGGAATGTTTGCCTATGAAAAGGTAGAGCATTTGCACTTAGGTTTTCTGATAAATTGGATTTTGGAAGTCAGGACTGAACAGAGCACAATGAGCACTTTGTCCTGGTACAGCAATCTGGATTTAGGCATTGCATGTTGTGACAAATGGTATGAATTTTGTGGCTTGGGCTCCAGCAACAAGAAAAGGTGATCCTTTTGTCCCATCAGCCAAATAATATGGCACCATTCTATCTGGTATGAAGCCCACAGTAAGCAAATAAAGAAACTGAAAAACTTTCTTCTTTTACAAACCGAAAGTGTTGCTGTGCTGAGGATGGGGGACACTGTAAATTTTGCTTTGAGAAACATACTGGAAGATGGATATATGCATGTATGTAATCCTATTTTATAGCCACATGAGTACCTTTACTCATCCATTCGTTTCAATGATATTGCCAAACAACAAGGGAAGATGGAGTTTCAATGAGTGGAACTCACTGGAGGTTATCTCAGTTGAAGTCTAGGATTTTGAAACCCCAGAGATTAAGATTATTTGCTCTTTGCTTCTGCAGGAATAATTTAATTGCTTTCTTTTTTTCTATTTTTTTAAAGAAAAATTTTTATTGAAAACCACTTGATTTATGTATATGCAAAATATTCCACTGTTGCTGTGTATTAAAGAGAAGGTCCCAAAGGAATAATTTTTTAAAAACACTTTTTAAAAAAAACCTTCTGACTTGTTCACTGTAGTGTGCTTATTCCTGATTGACCTGGAGAAAGATAAAGGAAGTAGAGAAGCCTGTCTGCAGTGTTGAATCTGGTTTAATTGCATATTTAATTAAATGATCTACTTTAATTGAATGCATAATTGTTGTAGATAGAAACTTGCTTTATTATATGCATAGGTGAAATATCTGTTTGTCTTCTTTTACAGAAAAGAGTCAAGGACGTCATCTCTCCAATTGTGTTTGAAGCTTCATACAGCCTTGGGGAACATGTGATAGAAAGAGGAAGAGAGGACAAGGAACTAGCTGCTCTGAAGCCTGTTCTTCGCTGGAAGAGAGGACAAAAGATAGCACAAAGGAATCAGGTCAGATTTGGACTACATTATTTCCCAAGAAAGCCTGGGGCTGAACTTAGAGCAGAGGTGACTCTAAAAGTGGATTGCCAGGGTCTGGGTCGTTTGCACACAGAAGCCTTTTTGTACAATCTCTACTGTTGCTGACTTCAGTGCTGCTCTGTGACACAGTGAAGGCTTGTGCCTCCAAGACTGGACAGCACAAAGTGAGGTCTCTTTCTTGATTCAGGGTGTTTGTGCTGGGAAGGGAAAGATGAGAAAGGTCCTACTCCTTCTGGTTCTTCCCTTAATGTAGGAGGTTCCTGTGAGAGGCTTGGTCCTGGCCTTCTTTTCATATGAAGCCTTTGTTAGTGCAGAAGGGGACATGGGAACTGTCTGAGGGAAGAACAGTGGGTAGAAGAACAAAAAAATTACCTGACTCAACTGTCCTCTTCTTGAGGACTTCAGACATCCAGCCTTGCAACAAGGGAAACCGGCTCCTGCTGGTATTGTAGGACATGCCATCCTAAAATA
>VXBQ01000391.1:0-23842 GCA_013400175.1 Phainopepla nitens | reverse complement strand
CTGTGTGGGGGGGGGGGGGGGAATAGCCTCTCTTCTTATTAGTCCTAGTAATTTATTTATATTGTCATGTTTGGAGGGGGTTGGGTGCTGAAAAGAGGTGAGTACATGTAACAAGGTTCATTCTGTTTGGTTTACTCCCTATTTATCTCCATGTCCATTTCACACCTTGCTTGAGATTTGATCTAACACATAGTGCTATAAAATGCCAAAAAGCATTTAATTTTCTAAGAGGTGCAATATGCTTTTCTCTTCCTTTTAATGAAATTTTACAGCCTTCAGTGTTGCCTACAGGATTTTGAGAATGTAAATCCTAAAGGCTGAGGCCCTTGAAGAAATAAGAAAGCTCATTTTTAAGCACAACTTTAAGCTAGCATCTTGAAAGTTGAATGTCTGTGGTAAGCTTGGCAAGTCAAGTAACTTCTTAATACAGTCCCATTCACCATCTTTGGCATATGAATTTCTCAGCTATTTAAAACAAAAACAGTAGAAATAGCGTCTTTTTCTACATCTTCTTTCTCAGCCTGTGAGCAAACTGATGTACAGATATATGTGTTGTGTATTAGTTGCTCTCTCAAGGTGGACACTACTTAGGTCACGATTCTGTAGTGCAATTTCTAAGCATAAGCCACTGGTAGAAATCACTGGTGCAGGATGAGAGCACATGCATCTCTGTGCTCTCTGTGCATCTCTGTGAAAAAGACTCATTCCATGTCTGGGCAGTGTTGAGGGAGAGCAACAAGGTGCATTTTATCATGGAAATGTTGGATAAACTTTCAAGTGCAAGGAAGGGACAGGAGTAAAAGTAGTGTATAGGACTGAGTCATACTTGTTTAAAAACGAAAAATTACATGTTAAAATAACCAATAGCAGTTGTGTTTGTTTGCTGGAATTAATGTAGTTAAATTGTTATCTCAGGAGAGTGTGCTCCTAGGATGTTAGATGTTAATAGGATGTTACCCAGACTTTACCAAAGTATAGGAATTTCATCATGTTTCGCCATTAAGCTGCTCTTAAAAGTGAAGACACGTCCTGCCCTCTCTTCTTTGTACTTTTTCTTTAAGCAAGTTAAACCATCTCAATGCCACTCAATGCCACTTATCATTGGGAGATAGATGAACACTGAACTGGGAAACAGTTTTGCCCTTTGCAATTTATTTGTTACTTCAGAGTGGTGACAAGTGGCCTTTAATTAAAAGGAGAGACAATTGCGTTTAATCGATTGCAATGCAGGATTTTGAAAATCTTTTTAATTGTACTACTTAAGATGTTTTCCTCTCAAAAAACCTTGATATATTCACTTGTATATTTGTTTCATTGTCCAGAGCCTTTTCTTCATGCAGGGAATGTTGCTGTTTATCTCCTTGTCACCTGTGGCTCATACTGTTGCACCCAAACCTAAATTCTTCAAATCTTGATTACACAGAATAGAGGCTTATTTTGTTGCTGTGCTGACCATTAGCATTGTTAGCTACTCCATTCCCTATGAGTCTTCAAGTCAGATGCAGCTACCGTGATATTTCTTTGTTTGTGTAACTTGCATGCTTTGTAATCATCAAAAGAGCAGCCTTTTCAGAAGTACATATGACTTAATAAATGTGTTTCTGATGTTTGTATCTACTGGAAGAGGCATTTAGAGAAGGGAGGAGAAGAATTTATTGAGAAATAACAAAATGACTCATCAGAAATACTTTTCTTTCCCATGTGTGGCTATTTCCATTATAAAATGGAGTGATCAATGTCTACCTGAATGGAATTGAGGAGATAGCTCTCAGAAGGTGAAATATTTTTTGATTTTTAACCTTCCTTCAC
The DNA here is from genome assembly GCA_013400175.1 of Phainopepla nitens. Taxonomy (NCBI): domain Eukaryota; kingdom Metazoa; phylum Chordata; class Aves; order Passeriformes; family Bombycillidae; genus Phainopepla; species Phainopepla nitens. The sequence goes on along the minus strand of VXBQ01000391.1, from coordinate 22,033 downwards.
TATGCTTACACCTGATAAAGACTGAAAGAGTTTAGTAGCTCTGAAGAATGTTTGCCTAGTTTACTTGTGATATCTTTGTCTAAGGGGAAAAAATAAAAAAAAAAAAAAAAAGGCTAATGTTTTCCCTTGTTCCCGAAATTCCTAACGTGAATGTGTTTATCTCGCACTAGATGGTAAAGATGGACTCCCTCCGACAATTAAAGTTGCTCTCCATTAAGAAGTGTGTGTACTGCGCTTAATGAAGCAGCACTTAGCTTTGCTAACATCACTCTGGAGCAGTACAGAAGTTCTTTTAACACATGAGTGGATTCCCAGAACTCTTGCTTTGTAAATAATGTCTGTGGCCCTAATTGATAATGACTGTTAATGTAATACCTGCTGGCTAGGCCTGGTCCTTACTGAAAGAGCTCTTTGAAGCTTATTTATTGATTGCTGCAATCAGTTTAGTTTAAAAAAACAAAGAAAGGAAAAAAAAACACCAAAAAAAGGTAGACATTAATTCGGTCTCAGTTTTCTGATAATAGTTTTTCTTATTTGATAGGGTTAATGATATTAAAGTCTCAAAGCCCTTGTCTGCCTTTTTACTTGTAAAGCATTTGGTGGTTTTGATTATGATCTCATGAGTGAATACTGAATAAATGTAATTTTCTGACGAGTTCACAAAAGGCCACCCCAAAACAAAGACATAGAATTTACCTACTCTCTGTATCGTGGGGTTTTTATAAACTAATTATTATTTATTTACCTGTGCAGAAAGTGAAGTTTAGTCACAAGGCTGAGATGGCATTCTCCTTCCTGTCCTCAGGGTTACTATATAATATTTGTTTTATATTTGCCCACACTGTACAGAGACCAAGTTTTGAACCCTTGTCCCATGGTACAGACTATGGCCAGCTCTGCTGCAGTCTACAAAAGGGATGGGAGCTGTGCTTTCCTCTGGTGAAATTGTGCTTTCATCCTTCTCGCCTTTAGTGTTTCCTTACAGGTTTTGATTTGATTGCCATTATCAGAGAATGGATAATGCTTGACATAAATCATCCAATGGTGACATTCGCATCATGTTTTCCTCTTCCCTGTCTCCTACTGTGTACATTTCAGTAGTTAAATCCTTAGTATTGAATTACTTAATGGTTGCAAAGTGATCAGGTTATGAAGGAATAGCTCTATTTGTTTTCCCTTGGTGTATTTTTACTTCAAAAGTGATTTAGTTATCATTTTTTATGACTTGCACTAACTGATGTAGAAACGCCTAGTGGGAGGTAAGATTTGCTTCAAATGAACTGAAAAACAGTAGTCCATAAAAGAATGCATGAAAAACAATTAATTGCTGATTTTTAGTAAAGGTTTAATTAATAAATAATTAATGTTCTGTCTTTATTGCTGGGTGGTTTTTGCTCTCAGCTTTTCACTGAATTTTAGACTGATTTTTAGTATGTATGTCACCATTTGATCTAGCACTACACCAACAAGGAAGACAACACTATGTAAAATTAGAAAAATAGCTATAACTTCTAGCAGGATGTTTTTGTTGGGGTTACTTAAATTTAAGTAGCATTTTGTTGAGAACTAGATTCTGATTTTGATGTGTCCCTTTAGGGGCTCGTGTGTGCTTGGATACTGATTTATACCCTTATTCACTCTGTGCATCTCATGTGTAATTTGGCTGGGCAGTTGCACTCTGAATCTTTTGTTATAGGTTTATCAAGCCAGTTGGTATAATTTATCAGTCCTGGGTCTGAAATGGACATGGGATGATAGTGGTTCATAATTTACAGCTCAGCGTGTGCTTTACAAGTGACTACTCCAACCGTAGAGAGGTGAAGCAGTAGTAAGTGTTCTAAGGCACAAGGAATGCAAGTACAACAAAACAGTTGAAAATGCAGCCAGGCCATTCATAATTCATTCATAATTAAACATCAGTATAGTATTTTTATGTATATATAGTACATATATGTATATATAGTATTTTATATCAATTATAGTATTTTATATGTGATCTTAAAACCAACAAAACAAATTTACAGCACACTTTTATTTTATCATTACTCTGTACAAATAGTAGCCATTACTAAGCATTTCTTTCCCAGCTATTATTACAGCCTAATGTATTGGGTGTATGTGTTTGTAATTAATGAGAAATGTAGTTAAAAATACCCTCCTTTACAGAAAAAATGCTTCGAATATAATAGAAAATTTTAAGTGGTTTGTAGCTCTTATGAACATCCAGCAGTATGGGAAACAGAGTTTTGAGCTTAGGGATATTGTAGACTGTTAAAAGGCCTGTTTGGTTTTGGTTTCTGGTTATTTTTTTGATTGTCTGTTTGTTTGTTTTGGTTCTTGATTGTTTTGGGGTTTTTTTGTTGTCACTTTTCCTGTTTGTTTTGTTTTGTTTTTTAATTTTATTTTCTCAGAATTTTGCACTCTGCATATTCTGTTGTCTGTCATTCCCAGCATGCCCTGTTATGAACCTCCACAGTTTTGGTCTTTGTTAATAGTTTCTGTTTATTAATAAGACTGCACCTCTTCTGAAAGTGGCTTGACAACTGGTGTGATTGGCAGTATTTGAAACTAGTGGAGATATTTGCATTTCTTTTCAGGATGTTAAAAATTGGTTTTGCCTCTTTCACATGGCTGTTGCCCATCACTTCACTGGGATACCCTCCTGAGAGCGCCATGGAATTGTGCTGGTGTGAAACAGGGTCAGCCAGTACTGTCCAGCTGTGCATCCTGCCATGCCAGGAATACTTTGAACAAGTGCTTTTGCTGAACACCAGCACCTGGTTTTCATCCTTCTATCCTTTCTGCCCAAGAGCCTCCTTGGATGACATATTTTGGGGGAACCCTAGGGATGTTTGGACTAAGGTCAGGGAGTGACAAGGCATGGCTGAAGTGTTCCTGTTGTTGTACCACAACCCCTTAAAAATGGCCTTGCAACATTCCTCTGAGATTGGTGTCTCCAGCAGGTGGAAGTGGCTACCTGGGAGCTGTGGATTGCAACTTAAGCATACCTGGAACTGGGACCTGCAGAATGGCCACCTCTTTACTGTTAAAATGTTTTGTTCTTAAAACACACTTAAAAATTGTTTTCAACTGTGGGACTTGACCCAAGCCAGGGATCTGCCAAGGACCACGGTGAGATAACCAGGCTTCATGGGAAAGGGATAATTGTTCTTTCAGGAACAACTTGCTTGGGAATGTTCCTGTGTTTAGCTGACACCCAGCCCAAGTGGGGACATGTGATACTGGTCCTTTTGCTCCTCTTCTGCCTTTCCATATTGAGGTCATTATGGCTTCAGCAATCTGGGGCTGAAGCCCTGGACACTCTTCTGATGTTTCTTTCAGTAAAAAGCAGCAACCATGGTGAATTCCTGTGATTGGAGGAAGGAATGTCCTAATGGATGCTAAGGCCAAATTGACCAACGATTTTGAGCAGGAGGAAAGCCTTGATTTTGTGAGGATCTCATTTAAAAGGAGAGAATATCATTTTAGTTTCAATTTCATAATCACATAAAACTGTTTTTAATGGCTTTCCAACAGAGACATCACAAGATTTTTCTTTTTCTTGTGATTATTATATTGTATAATTGGTTTCTGGTAGTATCAAAATACTAGGAAATCTCTCTCAATAATATAATTAATCTCTACATATTACAGTTTAGTCTTAGCAAGGTCTGTTTTCCCAGAACCCCATATTTAACATCAAGACACTTTGAATTGTGTGTGCATGCTTTGATGCTGTCCTGTGGTTTTGGCAGTCAGTGCAGTATTCAAATCATAAGACCCAGTGCTTGCGTCCCCTCAACTTTTGATGGCCACCATGGTGTCACTGGGCAGTTGTGTCTAGTAATGCCTGGAGTTAATGGAATTCAAAAGCTTATAAATACAAAGCAGCTTCCTCACAGGTGTTGTGGGATTTCATCTTGTATTAAAAATAACATAGCAGCCAAACTAAAAACATTAAGGCTTGGTTCTAATGGTCCAGGTTTTCAGAAGGTGAGCTGTCAGGTCTAACTGCTTTCATGCATATTCCTCAATTACCACTACTCCTAGAATATGCATAAGTAGCACCCAAATACAAAAATAAAACCAAAACAAAACCCATCATATATATTGAGCTTACTAGGTGCTTCTTAAAGCAGGATGGCTGCATTAAATGTGCAGCATAAGTCTGCAGTGGAAATATACCTGAAATCAATCAATTTTTTTCCCAGCATGTCTGTGAAAATCCCCTGGAATATTATGCACAATTCTTGCATACTGTGTGCAGGCTGCTTCTTTGGAAGCTGGGAGGCTCTTGATACTTCTTCTGGTACTTGATGCAAGTGCCATCTTCCCATGCTGTCAGGGCTGCCAGCACCTGTCCCTGTGCAGTCCAGAGAGAGGACAGAGCACTCAGCCCCAGTGCAGATGGTGCAGTTACTGAATTTTGCTTATAAATAATTCGGAGGGTGGAGCAATAATAAAGAAGTCATGTAGTTCTTGTTGGAGCTATTTGGTTTGCCACAAGCCCTGTCTCTAAAGACAAAGATAGATCACTGCCTTTCAGTAAGAAAGTTTGTGTTTCATACGAGGTAAATACAGGTTGTGGAAGTTTTTGAGTGTATTCATGCTGTTGACCCATAGTTAATGAGCAATTCATCTTGGCTCTGTTGAACAGCAAATTAATTTGCATCTTTCTGTGTTTTCTTTCTACAGCTGGCAGCTGGCACATAATTAGCTTTCAAAGCAGGGGTCTAAATGGAGAGGAATATAAATAAAAGAAACCTACTTGTACAAATATAGCATTAAAATACCAGGATTTTTTTGGGGGGTGAGAGAATACATCTGAAAATAACTGTGGCTGATATTAAACCAAAGCATAGTAATTGTACCTCTGTGGCAAGTTTTTCATATGCTTTTGGAATACCTGAAATACATGTTCTCCACAGAGAACAAATACAGGAGACTCTTCAAGATTTGGGCTAGAAATAACAAGTCCAAAAACTACAAGTGTTACTCTGGAAAACTCTGATAATTCTGTGGGCATTAAACCCTTGTCTTCAGAAGCCTAAGAATGTTTGTCTATTATTTGTCAGGCTCTTGAGCTATGTCTAAGCTGTATAATGCATACCATTGTGAGATGTTCTCCTTTTTAATATTACAGAGTCTTATGCTTTTGCTAAGCACTGTTTAAGGGGATCATTGATCCCTGATGTTCTCAGTTAAGAATAACATAAGTATATGACAGATACAGAACAGCAAGAAAAGACCCTGAAGCAAAAGTGTAAGGGCTCTGTTCATCTTTTATTAAGAAAAGGCAAAGATTTCTCATCACCATTACAACTTTTTCTAAAAGGTGAAAATATTTTTTTCCCATATTGACTTGGTTTATTTAAACTTGTCATTCATGTAGACTTCTTAAGCATTTTTACATTTGAACTTTAGAGAGAATAAGGGAAATTCGCTTGAGTTCTTCGTTCTTCATTTGAAGACTGCTGTAACAAAGCCAGCTGGGTTTTTACAATATTTTATATCTCCATAATAATTTCAGCTGAGTAGGGATCTGGTCACAACATGTTTGCTCTCTGGTACAAGCCTAACTGTTTCAGTTTTCTTCTGCAATTAAAGCCAAATTAGTATCTCTTGATGCTTTCAGAGATAATAATGCTCTTTAAATGAGCACTGTTTGCTTGTTTGGTGGTTTGAAATACCTGTTTGATTCTTATAGTACAGCAGACCCTCATGCCCACACAGCTGCCAGCATCAGCGAGGTTTTTGAAGAGGCTTCTGCTGCTCACCTGGGTATTGGTGTCTTCTCATAGCATTACAGTAACTTTTCTTGAGTCATCTTATTTAATTGAAGGCAAATTTTCAAGTTGTTGCTGTGTTTAAGAGTAGCTAATCGTGATACTGTTTGCAAAATCTTTGTTTTACTTTGTTTTTCCTGCACCTACAGTTGTGGAAGGTTTGGTGTTCTGGGCTGTTCCCTTAATGCTTTAGGCAGATGTAGCTTGGGCTTAACACAAGAGCAAGCCACAAGATTGCTGGGTGAAATCCCAAACAGAGTAAACAAGTGGGAAATACACCTCTGAGGGATTGCTATCTCTCCAGGGTCAGAACCATAGTAAAACAAACCTGATTGTGAAGAGAGGATTTGAGCAGCAACAGAGGCAGTACACACAACATTCAGGTCATTTTTCACCCACAGCTGGGCAGGACAGCGTGTGAACTCAGACTGGTGTCTGCCAGTGTTGCCATGCCATGCCCTTGCTTGGATAGGAAAGGATCCGATAAGTATGAACCATCAACTTCCTTCACTGCAATTCTTAGATCTGTGGTTTATTAAACATCCACATTCCTTAGTAAAAGTGCCAAGTGACCCTGCTTTTTTTTCTGTACGGTTGTTTTACAGAGCAAGTACTGCTAGGCTGCTTAGCTGGTGTGATTCATCATTTTTTCCTCAAGGTGATGCATAAAGAAGCCTTTATTCTGCATCCCTTTTGTTCAGTGCAATACCATAGTGACAGGAGTGCAGTGATGTTTATTGTAATGTTCTGAGGGTTTTGCTGCTGCGCGTCAGTCATGTGGAATTAGCTTATTAATGTTGATGAGAAATCTCATCCAAAAAGTGAATGTAAGAAAAGAATGACCTTTTACACTTCTGGCTGGTTCATCATGTATGCTTACAGAAGGATCTTGCCATAATTCACAATCCTAACATGGCAGAGAAGCAGGTATCTGGCTGGTGTTAGCTTTGGCAGTTGGTTTCTTTGTAGCTTAGCGTCTTAATTAAACCTTTTAGGGCCTGAGGGATTGCTTAAACATACATGCAATTATCTTAGTGTTCAAGAATTTTGTATGTTTATTTTCAAAGACCTTCCTTCATTCCTTTTCTAGGACTGGAATGGAAAAGAACAGATTACTATAAAAGTTTCTAAAGTTATATTTATGCATAGAATGCATATTATGGTAAAGGATTTCTCTCTGGGGTTCAGATTAGGAATTATATGCACAATATTTTTCCTGTTGCTGTTCCCTGCTGAATTTCTTCATCTGATAAAATTACTGTTTAGGAAGTGATAACATATGCAAGTAACAAGTTAATTGTAAAAGCCCAAAAGGAGTAATTTGATTGTGCTACTGAAACAATAGTAGTCAAGCATTCTGGTCTGCGGTTGCCAGTTTCAAATTACCACGATTGTTGTAAATCTTGCAAAGGAATTGTGGGAAACAGAACTTTCAGTTTTCCATTACAAATGCCCCGTTTTCTGTTGAGGATCACTCAGCCATCTGTCTAATAGACTGCAGTGGTGCTTCACAGACCGTTCCTTCAGCAACCCAGGGCAGTAAGAGTGGGATGAGAGAATATTATGAGTACTGCGGTATCTTTGAAATCTTAACCATGCAGGTTTGTGGCTAAGAAATGAGTCCACTTCTCAATGTAAATGATGCAGAAGCAGACACTGGCGATTTTCCATGTTAGGAACTACACATATGTTGCACTTAGGCACATTTAGCTAGTTAGCGCTGAAAATGAAAAGAGCATTTTATACGCCCTCTTCTTTGCTGTATAAGAAAGGCTTCTGCTTTTTACTTTTAAAAAATAGAATCCAACTCCAGCATACCTGAACTAATATATTTTCTGCCCTTGTGTGATTTCCCTAATGTATCAGGGGACCTGGGAGCAACCTGTAGAAACATTCTGGAGAATCAGAGAGGAAAATATCACACTATAAAGATTTCAGGTAGTGTGTAGGGGGAAATAAGTGTCAATTTTAAAATGAAATATTAATATCTCCCATTTTCAAACTTTTTATTTTACATATTCATGTTACCCCTGTTGGTATTGGATTGAGATTCAGGCTAAACCCAGGAAGCCCTACTCCTGTTGTAGATACTCTATATTTGCCCTATGGTGGAGAGGGGAAAGTAGTTCACACTGCATGTGGGGGCTTGTTTCTTTCTGAGGTGTTTAACAAAATGGTACTTGAAGATAATTAGATTTTTTTAATGAGTTCTGAGGTAGGGCAACGGAAGAATTAAGTTGGTAAGCGAATGAACTGCTGCTTCAATATATATATATAGCTCTACTAGTTAGCTTTTGCTGTCTGGAAATGAGGGAAGTTGTATGAGTAATGCCAAAATTGCTATTCTGAAGTGAGTGATATTTGGGTTAGTGTCTCTTGCCATTATAAGACATTCCTAATGCTTAACCCTGCCCTGATCCTTCCTGTGACATTTGTACCTTTTGAGTACGTCATATGGCCACAATGTGTACGTGTGGGAGTTGGGATTTCCAGGATGCTGGTACCTACATCTGTCACAAATATGTGAAATGTTCTGGGATTCCTAATCTATTGTTTCTGCCTACAACATTTCCCTAACTCTACTTTGTTTTGTACCTGCTCTTCTTTTCTTACTAAAAAAAAAAAATCCATATTAAAAGGTTTCTCTGCAGAATTTTACATCTGCCTAACTACACATGGCATGGAAACATGCTCATCTCAGAGTCAAAAATACAGCAGTCATTCTAATAATAAGTACAAATTATTATGAAAGGTAGGCAATTGCCATTTTATTTAAATGAATGCATATTTATGAAGCAATATAGATAGAAGCTATCTATATCTCAATTCAGTTAAGAGTAGAGTAACTGTTATGTTTTGATTAATCAGAAACTAATGTGATTTTGTTCTTAGTGTGGAGAAGACTACTATCATTTAAAAGCAGTAGTTGTTTGTGCTTATCAAAGTATAAGCAGGGGTAGTGAAATGCCTTCTGATTGCCTTGATTTACTATTATTTTGAGATCAAATAAAAGAAATAAAGTAATTTTCAGTGAAGAACTTGTCAGATCAGATAGACACTACAAATTTCCCTTTGTGTTTTTTTGTGTTAACATGGCAATAAAAAAAAACTATGCTTCAGCTGTATGCCATCTTTTGCTAAAAATGAGATCAGTGGCTTATGAACTCTTAACTTGAAGATTTTCTTCTTTGTGCAGCTTTAAGCTGTTCAAGTAATTTATTTTCTGGCAATTATTTCCTTTATATTTTTTTTAAATTACTTGAGGAGATGATTAATTTAAATTTGCTTTGGCCTTTAAATATTATCTTTCATTTCAGCTGTCCTTTAACTTTTTAAAGGTTAAGCTTAGGTAAAATTTTAAATAATGTCTTCAAACAAATCATCGCCTTCCTATATAATACTGCAGTGGGTACTAAGTTCAGGGGGAAGAAAAGAAAATTTTTGCAGACTTTTATTGAATCTCACTTCTGTAAAAATCAGTTTGAGTTTATAGTTATTTTCAACTTATTCCCAACTGTATTTTTCAGGGTGACAAGAGAAATTGATTTGGAGTAAGATGTAGAAGAAGTGTGCTCGGTCAGAGGATTTTACATATATGCAAGGCTGGTATTTCTGGGTAAGACTTCCAAAAGATAAGAAGGAAGGAGGGAGCACTGTGAGTGTGAAAGTAGGAGCTCAAATGGAAGCCATCACAAAAAACCACAGATTAGTGGATTTCAATCAGAACAGTTAGCAGTGGAGACTGAGAGTAGAATTAAGGTTCTGATTTGTTTTCCATAATGCAAAAGATCCATATTTTAAAGTCAGGGCCACAGACTGGATGATTAGACTTTTAGTAAGTGGATGCATTTCGTTTGAGTTTGAGGTGAAAATTCTAGGAAGACTCATGACAGTTCTGGGCTGATAGAATAGAGAATTTTGGAAGATGAGAAATACTAAACACATTTATAATGGAAAAGTAGAGCCCTAGAGTGAAAGATCAGAAGACAGGCCAAGGAAGAGGGAGAGAGGAGTACTAGGAGAAAGAGCAAGAGGAGGGAGATGAAGGACTTAGAGTAGACAAAAAAAAAATTAATCTACTTAATACTTGAGAGAAAACTTCAGGCTGAATATTTAGGCTGTTTCAACACTAAACCACTCCTTTCCTGCTTCCTCCAAAAGGGAAGATACCAAAGGAGAAAAGTCATAGATGAGTTGTACTGATCTTGTGATCTTGCAGCAGCACTGGGACAGTGGCCCATCTGGAGTAGCTATGTGGCAGCTCCTTGATGTATTTTACCTGTACTGTTCAGAGATCTCTCAGTAAGCAGGAGATTGATGTGACCTGTAGTTACCTTGTCTTTCCTGGCTTCTGCCTTAGAATGGCTTGAATGTTGACTTATGAAGTGAACAAAAAGTTTATTCAGTGTTCTCCATAAAGTCCCTGAAGCACTTTTTGGATACCTAGAAAAGAAGCTGAGCCTCTGTAGCAGAGTGACACCACCCATGCTGTCTGAATGATGCTATCCTTGAGTCATTGCCCATGTGGGAAGAGCTGATCTGTGGGCCAGCCTGGAGACAGGCTGTTGATCAGTACAGACTGTGCTGTACAAAGCTGTGAGTTTTGCTGGTCTGTTTTGAATCTTTCTTGGTTGTTTTGAAAATTTTGCCATAGACTGTCTATTGGTTCATGGTGAATGAGAAATCCAAATTTTAGTACATGATATCCAGCCACCTCACCAGTATATCGGCCCTACCAGGCTTTTCTTGTCCTCTGACTTGCCCTGCCTATGGATCATCCTTGTCTCTTGAATTAAGTGTAAATAGTGAATATTTTATTACTCTATTAATTTCTCTCCAAGTGTTTCATTCCACCCTCTTTTCAGGCCTTTTTATACTCTTAATTCTTCTCACTTAATTTTTTCTAATGCAAAGGGAATGTCATTTGAGCTCTTTCTTGCACTGTCAGAGTTGATTTCATCTGTGCTCATTCAGGTATGTCCTTAGTCACACTTCCCTATTGACAAGTCTAGTTCTCAGAGATGTGATGGGACCCACCATGTCCTGAAAAGCTGAAAGAATCTTAGAGGTCATTAATCAAGAGTATGAACTCCCTTTGAAGGATGGGACTGAGGTGCATGACATGTATTCCACTTGCCAGTCTTGATACTTGATCTAGTCATTGTGGCAGCTGGGACCTTCTGAAGGAGTGGGTCTATGTTATGCTTATGAGAAAAGGAGGATGTACTGCTAGCTTGAAACTGGCTTTCCTGTGTAAATTATTTAAGTAAATCAATTAATTGTTGGGATGATTTCTTCTAATGGACCTCGTTTCAGCTGTGGTTACAGGAATGGATTGCTACTGTTAGGAAATGTTCTCACAGATAAATCTCTTCCTACTTCAGTATTCGGTGCACTAGCTTTCACAGGTGAATGAGTATAGCTGACTCTGTCTGCTGGGCTCTCTAACAGGCTGATACTCACAAACAGCAGATTCGTGGCAGGGTAACTGCCTCTTGCTTCGTATTTGGGTGTGATTTTATGTGATAATTTTTATGAAAAATTCATGAGTTTGGAGAAGAGTCCTCATTGTGGTGAGAAGCACTTTCAGTTTCTCACGCTGCTATTGCAGCTCAAATTGCTGGAAACAATTGCTTTCTTTTTTAGGTCTTTGAATAATCAGCTACCAAAGTAAGTTGTATTTCATAAAAAGCTTAAATCATTGACTGATCTAAAGTTCCAAGTCATAAAACGACTGAAATGTTCTGATAGCAGCATGTGGTCTGAGGATTTAGTGCTACTTCAGAAGAAAACAAAGCACTCTAAAAATTGCACAAAACCATATCTACATTTTTTTTTTCAGATCTGAGACCGAATTCTAATATGCTGTTTTTATCTTTGTAACCATTATTGTGAGTTTTCAGTCTGACAATGATCTATTCTATAATTCATGCTGCCCTGGTAATCTAACTGCTCTCAACTGCTCTAATTCATTATTTTTGGCAAGGCAAGTTAGCATGCACCAGAGTTATGAGGAACAAGTTGAATTGAAAGTTGTTTGAAATATGTTGCCTTTCTTTTTTTTTTTTAATAACCCAGGGTTTCTTTTCAGTAAAACTTTTTTATCTGTATAGGTCACTTTTTTTCATTCTGAGTTTGGTATATTATTTTTCTTAAATCATGTTCAGGTTTTATTTCCAGAAAGTTGACTTCATTTTTCTTTGTGCCCAGTACAGAACTGCTTACAGAAATAGCTGCTTGTAAATAATCTTTTCAAAGACTCACATTGTAACAAATGAGATCCTTGATCACTTAGTCTAGGTTCTTAAACACTGACAAGGTAAATTAGATCTTCATTAAATTAATGATTCAGTAATGGAAAATGAGGATTCAAGTTTATAATAATGGGTGAAGGGGTGAATTGAGCTCTGCATTAAACTTAGCATTAAGTGAAAGAACAAGAAAAATAATTTGCATCTGTATATATGCATATGCTCTATGGCAATCAGTAGTTTTTATGCCCAGAAGCATTCTTTGTAACATCTGCTCAGTTACTGTCAGCATCAATTAGTCCACTATGATAAAACTTCTGAAATGATATGAGATTAGGGAGAACTAAAAAACCCACATGTCTTTGCTTTAGGTTCTTTGCCAGTTGTAAATATTTGAGAGTCCTTGATAACTTGCAAGTCACTTCTATAGTGAGGCAATTAAATTTACAAACACATCAGTAAACATACTTTAGAAATGCAAGAAAACTGCAAGTCCTTTCGTTTTTAATGACATCATTTACTATCAGGGTATAAGTGTTTCATAAGGAAACTATTAGAGGTTATCTGATTAGGCATATAGGAATATCTTCAGTGAACATTTATGATGTCTGCATACTTAAATGGGAAGAGGAAGCCCTCTCCATTTCTCTAAATTGAAAGTGTTAAGTGAGTTTACTTGACTGTCTTTTGCAATCATTCAGTTTATACTGAATGTTTATACAGTAGTGTACTGTATAAACAAACATGACAGAAATGTCTATAAATACCTATATGAAATAAGTATAGGTATGTAAATACATAAGTAAATTTATATTCCTAATTCAGTCTAATATTGGCTACAGGCTGGAAACTGAGTCCTGCCGTCAATGGTGTTCCTGCCAACCCCTGAAAATAGGCCTCTTTGAATTCCTGAGTCTGATTTAAGATTGTTGATTTAATATTTTTAGAAGGAAAAACAAGCCTAAATCAATGGAGAAGTACTTGGCTGGAGATATGAATTGCACAAGATATGTGTTCTCACTAGACACCTCAGGTAAAACAGACTCTGGAGGAATTCTCCATCCCATTCCTATGTGAATTCTGACTCCATCCGCAGAAAAATTCCTGCCACAGATTCTTTCTGTTCCTTAGTTAGCCACAGGTAAAGAAACCTTAATTTGTGATACTGATGGTCTTTTAGTTGAACTCCATTTTTCATTGTCTGAATAACATGCTGTCTTGCTCTTTTCTGAGATGTATCAAAAAGACTTCAAGCTAAAGAGGTAGTGTGGATGCAAATGCAGATGAAAATCAGAAGCAGAAATTAATAGGAAATAAATTATGGCTATGACAAGAACTTACAACATGAAACGGAAACTCTTGTTGTCTGCATTAATCCTTTAATTTAAATGTATACATATATCCAAGCCCAGGCAGTCTTAAGAAAGATGAATAGAAGGACATGAATTAAATGCTCAGTTTTCCAAAGTGCCTTATTGTGATTGACTTCCAGGGAGGAATTCTGAAGCTATGTTCCTTCTTCTATTGATCTGAGTAATAAAAGAATAGAAAAATAGAGTGTATAAAATAGAATGGAAGAAAAATATAAAATCTACTCCAAAGCGTCCTTCTATAGGCTTCAGAGTTTGTGACATAGAATATCTCTTCTGGGTCTCGCTTTCCTTTTATTTTTCTCTCTTTTCTCTGGGTTATACAGGCCAGTAATGCCATGTATAATCTTCATTGAGTTATGGAAATGGATAGGAGATCTCCTTAGATGAAACATTTGGCTCTGAAATAAAATGTTGACTGTCTTGCTTGAGACCTTTAAAAGAATTTTTTTTAACCTGATCTATTAGCTTCTTTATTGTAGGGTCATTCTTCAGATTTAGATTTTAGAAACTAGAAATTTTGAAAGTATGAAGAAAGAGAAGACTAAAACCAAACAAAAAATGTTTCTTCTTCAGCAGTTTTTAGAGTTTGGAAAACAGCTATAGCATATATGGCTCCTGTGGCTTCGATAAACAGACAGCTCTCTAGCATTAAAAGTATTTGTTTTCCAAAATTGTGGAGGATTACCACAATAGAAATATATTTAGAATATAAAAATACATAAAGTACATATATAGCTTACAACAGAGGGCAATAGAAAAGCCACAACTAAGATGTAAATCTTAGTGACTCTTTTTGCCTGTTGCGTGATACCTCAGTGGTGATTGTTGATGAACAAAATTAAGACCAGTATTTTATATTAACAAAATATTTATTTTGAACATGATTAGTACATTCACTCATGTTCCAGCAGTATTTGAGGCCACAAGTATCTCAGCATATTGTGGGAGCATCTGGTGAGGCCTGGATGCTCAGCTCAGCCCCTGTCTGGGGATCTAGAGTGGATAGAAGGGCTACATTTTAGCCCTTCAGCCCTAAATGCCTGTGCACTTCCCAGCCACACTTTTCACTCCTGGCTGACTTCAACACCTTTCTTCTTAACAGACTTCTGTAAACCCCTTTCTTTAAGGCTTAATCTCTTTGCAGGGGTTCCTTGTTGATAGCATCAGTCCTGCAGACCTTGGAGCTGTATGCTCAGCAGTGTAGGTTTTAGGCTTTGCTCTGCGCAGCCAAGTGATGTCCAGATTCCCCTGACTCTGCAGAAGCTCTGAGGGAGTGCACTTCAGGACTGAAAAGATAAGAACATGCTTCAGAAGTGTAGAAAGATTAGCCATTATGCTTCATAATTCTGAGTGAAATTCAAAATACTCAATAACTCACGAAGAGTTACGTTTCTCGTGTCAGTGAAATCTGAACCCTGCTGCACTGAAATGGCAAATATTAGCTTTTCTTGAGGAAAAAGAAGTGACAGAGAGGCAGGAAACGGAGTAGCTGTTTTGGGATATGACAATGAAGTGAGCTTTTTGTATTTGCTGTTGAGTAAAGAGAAGGTTGAAGAAAGTGACTGCTCACAGATAATGCTTTGTTTGAATTTGTAGAACTTGTAAACCCAGTCATTTAAAAATTAAGCATGCTTAGGATAGCAGCTGCAAGACTTAGCAGCCAAACTAAACTCAAACATAGCAGTGATGGAGATAAGGTAAATATGCTGCTGTCCCCTAAATCTCTCTCCTTTGTTCTCAAAAACAATGTGCTGAGGTTGTACTATTTCAAAAAGCAGAGGGGAAATGGGAGCCATGGAGGTTTCATCTTTGCCTGAGTTACATACTAAGGCACCAGTAAGCCTAAAATAACATTTGTATCTCTGAGTTACAAACCCTGTACTTCAAAGCCTAAAATGTTTACTCTCTGTGCTGGTTGCTAATGAGATTTTTGATCTGATCAATACTGTTTGTATGTTCCTGTGTTAACAGTTTGCCAAGTCATTCTATACCCTGTGTCTTTTCCTAGAGAAGTGACAATTTTGGCAACATACATTTATTGGGTGATTTTCTTAATATAGTGTATTTACTTTTTAAAAACTCTGTATTTTCTTTCTTCTCCCTTTTTACAGTCTTAGTTCCGTCAACCACAGTTTTTATTCTTGCTTCAGTTAGTATTAATAGATTTGTTTTTCCCTATCAATTTGCATTTTATGTGTCTGTTGAGAAATATTCAATCAAAAAGGAAATCTCCTTGCAATTGAATTGCATTAATTGCATTAATTGATCTAGTTGTGAAGAATAGGATTGGACCAGATAATGTCTGACAGTGTTGCACTGCCTGATTTTTTCCATTTCTGTTACACAGGTCACCGGTTACTTGTAGCCAGTAATTTGTTTACTTGAAAAGCAAGTTAAAGCAATGGAGATTTTTTAAAATTAATATTATTCATCTTCTAGTAAATTCCAGTTTTCATTTTGTTTCAGTCTTGTAAAAGACTTTTTGTTCCTTATTTCTATTTTTGATTCCTCAATATCTGTTATGTTTCATTAAAGAGCAATCTACTGCTTACTGTTTCTTCCCCAAATGGATTATGATCAGGTACAGTAATCCATTATGTATTCTTCTCAATTAACTGGCTATTACCTTGATTATAAAAAGGTGTTTAAGACTTCAAACAACATTTTTAGGTCCATGCTCTTTTGAAGTTTGTTAGTCTCTTTAGTCTGGACATAAGAACTGTCTACAGAAATCCAGTAACAGATTTTTTTCTAATATTTTCCTTGGCATTTTCCTGTTAATTTATCAAAGGACTTTTCCTTTTAAGTTACTGATATGTCAGCAACAGTTTCAGCTAATAGAGTTCTGGATTTCCAGCTGCCCAGATCTCAAAATACTTTCTATAAACATTGACTAAACTATTCTTCATAACACTCCTCCAGTGCAAGAAGATAATTAGCTATAGCTGGGAATATGACGTATTTCACTTAAGGAAGACAGTCTGAATTTCTGGATACCACAAGAGCTATCTTGTTTGTCAAGTGAAATTGCTTGGATTTCTGTTTGCATCCTTTACAATACTGATGTTTTCTTTTAAAAGGCCAAGGAGGTGTATTAATTCCTATATTTGGCCTTGCATTGCAGTGTAGACTTCCTGAGCTATCCTGTCCACATATACACTTGTAACCATAATGCAATGGAAAACATAAATTCATTTTTTCTTACTGTGCGTGCCAAAAAAAATCGGTTGTTACTCAGCTTAGTGTTGCTAAGAAAATGTTCCGGTTATTGTTATGTCAAAGAGGGAAAGACTGCCAAGTCTGTAAGAACAGAAATGTGGTTCAGTAAAGTATTTAAAGCATGAAGAGCAAGATTTATTGTTAGACTCCTAAGGATATGAATAGATTGAAAAGGGGGAGAAAAATACTCTGATTTGGTACTAGGATGTGATCCCTTGTCCAGAGTAGTTTGGTGAGACAAGTGTAAAGGTTAAATAGATTCAAAGTTTTTGCTATCTGAATAGAAGAAAAGGGGAATGATGATGAAAGGTTCTGATGCATTTGCTTAGTGTTTCCTTGAAGGAATTTAGGGAACTCCTGTGCAGAGGAGAAAGTTGATAGGAGAATTTAAAGAGTGAGTTCACAGTTGCAGAACATTATTTCAGCTGAGGATGTGAAACCCCCATTACAAGTTTGAAGGTAAAAAGTTTGAACCTAAGAAAGAACACAAAATCACAGAATATCCCAAGTTTTAAGGGATCTATAAGGACCATTGAGTCCAGCTCTGCCCCTCTCAGGACCACATAGAACTAAACCAAATAACCAAGAGCATTGTCCAGACAATCCTTGGACCCATGATAGATTTGGTCCCATGACCAGGGGAGCCTGTTGGAATGACCAACTATCCTCTCAGTAAAGAACCTTTTACTAATGTCAAACCTGAACTTCCCCAGTGCAACTTCATTCCACTTCCCTGTGTCCTGCCACTGGTCACCAGGGAGAGAAGATCAGCACCTCCTCTTCTCTGCCCCCCATGAGGAAAATGGACCTTGCTGCCAGGTCCCCCATGAGTCTTCTCCTCTCCAAGCTGAGCAAGCCAACTGACCTCAAATTGTCTTCATAAATCTTGCCCTCAAGGGGTTTCACCATCTGGGTCATCCTTCTCTGGACACAGTTATACAATCGGATGTCATTCTTATGTTGTGCCACCCAAAACTGCCCTCAGCACTGGAGGTGGTGCTGTCCCTGATGCCCCTAGGACAGGGTTGGCCCTCCTGGCTGCCAGGGTACTGCTGGCTCATGTTCAGCTTGCCATAAAATGGTTGGAATTACTTAAAAATGCTTAGGAAGAGTCCATTTTTTTTCTTCTGTTTGAGATAAGTACTTTCAAAAGGTTTAGGAAAAACTAGTTCAAGACTCTCAGCAAGTGTCACACATCACAATTGATGCAGTGTAGGGAAATGAAATGCTTTTCAGATAAAATCAGAACACATCTCAGACAAATTGTTTCATTTTTCTTTGAGTCTAGATGTACAGTAGTGGTTTAACCGGAAATGGAAAGAAATAAAATACAGGAGAAATAGAATAAAGAGACAATTAGAATTCTGTAGATCAAATCTCAGAAGCACAAATGCTCTGGAAAGAGGTGCCAGATTTCACAGGTGCCAGGAATCCTCTGACGCATCTGTTGGTAGCATAATGGAGAAGCAGCAACTCCTGGACAATCTTGTAGGACTTGTGAATCCATATCGTGTGTCGGCTTGGAAATAGTTCACTCCTTTTCAATGTTCCATGCAATCACAGGGATTGCGATCTTTTTTCCAAAGCACGTAACTCGCACCCTTCTCTTTTTCTGTATGCTGCCTGCAACTTGTCAGTTAGATATAAATACACAGAATTGTGGAATCATGGAATTACTGAGGTTGGAAAGATATCATCTTTCCTGGATATAATCTAGTCCAACCCTTGTACTCAGAGCGAGATTTCATTAAGGCAGTTGTGCTTTGAGACTGTTGGAGTTTTGAGTACCCCCAGATTCCACAACCTTTAAGCAGTCTCTTCCACTGTTTTGTCCCTTCTTCAATGAAAAAGATCATTCATAAAGGTTTAAACAGCATTTACTCTTGGGCTGCTTCTTTAGTGGCTGTGCCTCAGCTGGACTTTTTGCCACTAGTTGAAATCCTTTGAGCTGGGCATTTCAGCCAGTTTTCAGTACATTTAACTGGTTTCTACTTAATAATTATGATTTTACATGGGACAGGTTCAAAAGCCTTTCCAGGTTTTTTTTCAGCGCTGGACCTTTTTTTAGATGCTTTTTTGGAGACCAAAAGAACTTTTGGCACATTTGAGTCCATTTCATCTTGTCCAGATTGTTATTTTTTGGTAGGTTAGCTTAGGACGTAATGAGAAGATAATAATGGGCAAAGATCCTCACATCCCAGTCAAGGCACTGATGAGTCTGAGTCTGTTTCTTATTTTGTGAAACAAACTAGTTTGGATGGGCCCTTTCAACTCAGTGGTGTAATCCTTTTGTTTGCCTTATGGATTACAGTAATCAAATGTGCTTCTGACAAAATACCTGTCTCTGAAAAAAAAAAAAAAAAAGAGCTTCACCTGTATCACTTATTCATGTGAATCTGTGTTACCCTTTTGCAAAGCTGCAGTTCTTCCAAGAATCATTTTAAAGGAAGACTGCTAACCATTTTAACATTTAGCTTATTACCTTATGTACAGTGATGCCTGTTTTTCACACATAATGAACTGTCAGAGCCAAGTGCAAATACAGCTGATTCTGTGCTTGTATGGCTGTTCTAAACTGTTGCTGCTGGCATTTTTTGTGCCATCATCCCTAGCTGCTGCCACAGATAGTCTGACGCACTTCAGCTGCAAGAGAGAAGTAGCAATATCTTTATTGATGTAAAACAACCACTTAACAAAGTTTAGCGGTAAATGCGTCAGCAGTTTAACAATATTCGATGGCAGGGCTTGATTATTTACAGCACAGAGGATGGGGTCAGACTAAACTGGCCAGGAGACCGTCCTTTTGAGTCATAAGGTTCAGAAAGGACTCCTCTGTGTTCCAAATTTCTGATTGGAGTTTAGTTGTGGCTGGATCCAGACTTAGTCCCAGACTTGGTCAACAATTTATGGCTAAAGGATTATATGCGTGCAATCAATATTTTATGTCACTTAGGTAAGATTTCAAAGTTTAGCATGTTACTAATTACTTACTGAGAATCTTCTCAGGCAAGGAATCTCTCAGCCCCGAGGAGTAACGTAGGGAGGTGCCCATGCTGAAGGAGAGCTCTTGGCACACAGCCCTTTCTGTGCAGAAGAGGTGAACAAGCTTCAGGCTGTCGTCCACTGTTTACAGAGTAAGATGATTGACTTGTGGTCATATTTACACAGCAGCCTTATTTCGTTTGGCGCATGCTCAACTAGCCCTCAGCTGTTGAACAAGACTCGTGGCCCTTAGGTGTCCAGCAAGATTTATGGCCCTTAACTATTGTGTTGATGTCTGTGAGCCAGATGTAGCCTTCACAACCACCCCGGGTGGCTGTTGCACAAGCAGAAAACGGCAGGGGTTGGAGCACATCGCCACAGCTGCCAGGAGTGAAACAAAATGTTCTGAGTACAATCAGGTAATCAGAAGTTAGAACATTTCCCTTGGTTGCCCATAAAGTGGCTGAGAGATCTTTTCTGCTGCTGAGCAGGATTTCAAAATATTTTGGAAGGACTACTGGAATAATTTTTTCTGTCCTATTGTAATAGGATTCTGACTTTGTCATATAAAGGTCATTTCCCCTTGTTAATGCCATAGTGAGTGTTTTGAAAAAGGAATTTGTCAAGTAGTCCTTAGTAGCTCACTTCAGTCAGCAGCTGGCCTAGACTTTATAACTTTGTTCCACACTAAGCTGTCCTTTTATTTTTGGAAAAGAGAGCTGTGGCTCATTGCTCAGTTATTCTGCCTGAAATTCAGAGTTTTTTTCAAAAGTCAGAAATTAAATTAACCCAAGACTCCTTGTAGAATTATATATGAATGGGGGACACAGTTACATTCCTAGCTGGCTGAAATGTGAGCAGACACTTTCTAAAAAGTGTGATAATTGAATTTGGCTGTGCATGTTATGCGGTAGACTAACATAGACTTACTACATAGGGATTTGTCTAATCCATTAGTTTCATGATGTGAACCAGGAGGGAACCCTTCTTACAGGTTTTATGTTGGATAAAAATGGTTTATTTTATAGTAATATTACATTTTCCTGCTTTTGCATGGAAAGAGCTTTTTGTTTATTTCAAAAGTCTGTTTAATTTTTCTCTGTGTTGAAGGATTTTCTCATTTGGCAGTTGGGGAGGGTATAGTTTTGGAGCTTTTTTGGTATAAATACAGAGGTGACTGCCTTTTACATGTTGCGCTATAGAGGGATTCCAGAGAAATATTGATGAAACTTTTACTCACAAGCACATTTTGCTTTCGATTGTTTAGTGATCTATCTGTACATTAAAATTATACACATTACTGGGAGAAAATTCTGGGGGTAAAAAAAAAAAAAATTCTTTCCGCTCTTTTTTCAGCTAACTCAGTAAAGGAAAATTCTCTTTCAGAATGTTCCTTTTTTCTTGTTCAGGCTAGGGCAGTGTGACCTTAGGCATTCAGTTTGCATGTACACAGTAGTTCTTTACATGTTATTTGTGAGGTTTTGGAGGCTGATTTTTTTCCCCTGTTTTTGATACTGTGAAATCTGGTCTTCTTTATGTAGTCCCACCCACTAGAAACCAGATTATTGTGAATTATTCAAATAATATGAGTACTATGTCTGACTGTTTAAAATGCTTTTAAAAGCTGACTTGCGTCCTTGGGAAGAAGTAAGTTTCCATGTTGAATTTTTATTATTTTTCTTTGACATAGAAATGCTACTAGTTCAGAACTGTTTTGGATGCTGTGCCAAAATACCATGGCAGTGAAAATGTGCTTAGGAATTCAGAACATACTACTTTTTATTTTATTCAGAACATACTACTTTTTATTTATCAGTGTGTCATCCTAGACACTGTCCTCTTAGAGGAAAATTAAATGTTATTTTCCTAATTTCACCAGTTTATAAGTTACGGTGCTGTAATTTATTGTCTAAAGTGGTAGTAGTAGTAGTAGTTGTTTTTGTTGTTGTTGTTGTTGTTGTGGTAGTGAGATACTACTCATCCTCTTGATGGTCCAGACATTACTTCCAGGGCAGCTGATTTTCACCAGAATGTGCATTAAGAATGACTTATCAGTCACCTTGACCTCTCTTTGCCTTTTAAATATGTGTTCATTTTAATGTCAAGGTTAGCATGGGGTGCTGTGGCTTGGCAGGCCCTCAGTGACACGGGGTTTCAGGCCAGTGCCGCAGTTTGAGTGAGAAGCCCAGGTGCTGCACTCAGGGCCACCAAGCAGACTGCCCTGCTGGTGGCCTTCTCTGAGGGACAGCAGGACTGGGACACATATCTGGATTTTGTCATGCTGCCCTCCCACCGCAGGTGACCTTTGCTGTTCCAGAACTCATCTCTTGTCTGTTTCTCCTGTTTTCATGTAGGTGCTGGGATGGCTGGAGAAGGTCGTGATTTGCTGTCGAGCTGAGGGAGGCGTGAAGCATCGTCCATC